>CAUYQV010147475.1:0-20504 GCA_963574575.1 Galagoides demidoff | reverse complement strand
GTGGCTATTTTGCCAGAATATGAGTTTTATATTATTTTTGTTAATTTTATAATGTTAAACTGTAATAATAACAAATAATGGTTGAGAAGGGATTATCAAGAATTGCTTATCAAAGTTTGCATTGTTGTCAGGTCCTGCCCTGCCCCATCCCCTGCCCCTCCCCCCCACGTTGTCCCGCTTTACAAATGTTAAAATCTGTTCACCCTATGTTTGCATCCTCTCAGAAATTCTGTGTTGGCCCAAGGCCAAGGCTGGTGAATCTTTTCTGTTGGACACACAGGAAGTATAAATACATAAGAATAGAAGCAACAAAAAGCGAAATTAGAAAATAAAGTCATTAAATATATCAAAAATAAAGAATACAAAATTTGCAGCAATGCAAGACAGTGTCTTCCAAGGAGGAACATGAGTAGTTATGTTGAAAGAAGCTATTATTAATTGATGGCACTATAAATATACTCTTTATTTTTAAAATATTAAGTTTTAAATCTATCTTAGTTAGAATTTATGATGTCAACAGATATAAATGCTGCTATTCCAAATACTCATGTGAGATTTATTGTAGATGGCATTCTATAAAATTTGGCATAGCAGCAGCAAAGTCAGGTCATTTAAGAGCCTAATAAATTTATTTTTAATGACTCCTTGTCTCTTACAATAATATATGTACCTGGCTGTGAAGTTTAGTTTTAAAGTAAAAGAAAATAAAAAAAACAAATTGCCCCATACTGACATTAATGAGATTTAAAGGTAAGTTTGGGTCTCACATTTTAACCATTCCTCATGGCTAAATGTTGGGCCTGGAGTGGGATGAAGTACACACTTAAAATTGTGATTTTCTTTCACAAAGAAAAAGGTTAAATTCCAAGTCAGGAGGCCAGAGTGGTTTGCCTATCAGTGTGTAACTTTCAGTTTGGCTCTGGGCAAGTGGCTTAATCTCTGTGACACACAGACTGAGCTCTATGAAGAAAAATACTTGCCCCTTTGCCCTCTGTAATGTTGGGAGTGTGCATTGCGGCCAGGAAAGAGCACTAGGATTTTTTTTCTCAGCTACAGAACAGGATAATAGCCAAATTTATTCCTCAAAATATCTGAGAAAGACTGTTTTTGTTTTTTTACCATGGGGGGTTTAAAGTACATACTGTTTTAACATTACACTATCAATTCAACTAAGAAATAGGTTGAATTGCATTCAGCCTATTGAAAATTGCAATTTGTGTATATTGTAGAGACTTCTTTCTATTATACATTTTGCTACAATTATTAAAGTGATGCCTTATTTTTTTAAAAATCCAGTAAAATACTAGACATATGCAGTGGCAATAATATGTAATTTGTCATTCTGTAATCCTAAGATGCTAGTTATTTCTTTCCTCTTTTTTCCATTTCAAGTAATTACAATTTGAATATATATATTTATATATATGAACGAACACTTTTAAATGGTTTGTGTTCTACTTAACTTTATATGGGGAATGTTTACTATTTTCCTAGAACATTTTTGAAAATAATTAATTGTTGTAACATATTTATTCCTTTGAAAATTAATGTTTATTAATTTTGGTATTATGAACCTTTACGACTAATATTTTAGTAAACAAATATTAAATCTTAAATATCTTAAATATCTTTTTCTTGTGAAGAATTTCTGGGTATTCTTATAACATAGTTATTAGGAAATATTATTTCACTCCAATTAGGAAACAGGAATGTGCAAATTTAAAATTTTTTGTTTTGTATCATTTCTTTGCATCATGATGAAAATTCTCTGTATAAAATTCATAAAGGACCATAACGTGGGAATTGTGGTAGGAGCCTGAACTCTGCAAGGGTATAGGTGTAGTTACAAACTTACACACACATATGTATATACACATACCTACATATACATATTATATATACATACATACACATATGAGGTCTGTGAACTCATCCTAGAAAAAGTCCTACATATCTCATCGCTGAATAGCACTATGGTCACCTTTGAAGTACTCCCCATGGGAAGCTATGCACTGATTCCAGTGCCTAGTTCACCCTTCAAAGCAATTTTGAAGCTCTTTCTGGAATGGGCATCAGAACTGTCATTGTATGAGGTCTGAAATTAAGTTCGCAAACCATGCATGTATCTTGGCAGCACTGTACAAACAACTCAGTAAGGGTTTCAAAACCTTGGTATATTAGAGCCTCACGGCTGTGTTCATGTCAACATATGGGGGTATCTTATTAAGGGGTGTTTATTATTGCTGTTACATGTTTTGGGGTGCTGCATAACAATAGCTCTGATGGTCTAGAGCATAGTCAAACTCTTAATGATTCATAACAGCTGATTCTATGATTATGGACTTGTTCTACTCTGGCAGCAGTATGGATGTTCCTATTTAATAATGGATCATCAAAGCTGGGGAGACATTTGTAGGATTTCTTCATGGTTACATTCACATAAGATATTATATTTTATGTGAAAATAGAATAGTAAGATTGTAAGTTTATTTAGAATGAGTATAGTGAATTTGATTGCACATTAATACCTAGAATCAATTTTACCATATGAAGTAATGTCAATTTTTCTTTCTTTTCATTATTGCATTTTAAATCAAAACATAAATTTTGTGGACTCAGCAGCACAGGAAACAACTTGAATTTAGCAAAGAAATTTACATCCAGTTCAGGAAATGAAATCCTGTATCACCGCAATTTAGAATAATTTTTTCTTGATGGTTCTTCTCATTGTTAAATATTACTCCATTCATTTCATGATAAATTATACCTCTCTGGGTTAGTAAAAAAACATTTAAATAGAAATAATTTAAGCAGTTTTCTGATGTCATTCTTTATTTCTTCTTCCATATTTTGAACTATTTTACTGGGATTCATACCATTAGGAACTCAAGTCCTGTTTACCAAATCAGGTTGCTAGCTTGTTGGAGTTTCGTATTATGCTGTTGTCATCATCTTCATGGATGTTATATTTTTCAAACATTTTCTATTTGACCAATGACATGCTTTATTTCCTCTAGCTTAGGCTTACCCAAGTGAACTAATATTGAATACATTATCATATTTTCACAATTTTTCAATAAAGATATAATCTCAATCATAAACATATTAGTCTGCTTAACTAGAGTTGGTACAAGTAGAAATGTAGAAATTAGTCTGCTTAACCAGAGCGGGTACAAGTATAAATGTAGTACTATACTAGTACAAGTATAGATATAGAAAGAGAGAAACTACTGTACAAATACCTACATGAATTTATGGTTTATTGTAGAAATGGATCCTGTTTTGGGTAGCCATCAGAAAACTTCACTGTTGCATATTTCTATATTTCAATGATTCACTTCAGTTTTCCTTAGTAATAAGATCAGATAATAATGATCTATTTATATTTATTTTCATATGAGAACTTAAAATTTAAAAATATTGAATTTTGTAGATTAGAACTGATTTTATTTCATAAACCTGTTTATTTTTGAGACAGAGTGTCACTTTGTCACCCCCACCCCCAATAGAGTACTAGGGTGTCATAGCTCACAGCAACCTTTAACTCTTGGGCTTAAGTGATTCTCTTGTCTCAGTCTCCCAAGTAGCTGGAACTACAGGTGCTCACAACAATGCCCGTCTATTTTTAGAGGTCGAGTCTCGCTGCAGCTCAGGCTGGTCTCGAACTTGTGAGCTCAGGAGATGTGCCTGCCTTAGCCTCTCAAAGTGCTGGGATTATGGGCGTAAGCCACTGCGCCTGTCCTCAGTTTATTGATTTAACAATAGGATCAAGACAAGCAATTTTGGGACAGATGATGAAACAGAAATTAAATTGTATCATATTTGTCATTCTATGTACAACTTATAGTTTTATTTGTGCCTAACATTTCAAACAGTGAAAAATTGCTAACAGTTAAGTGTCTAATCTTGTTTTACACGTTCAAAGATTGGTGTGCACGTAAAATATTTTATGGAATTTAAATAATTTCATTAAAGTTGTTGTTTTTAATGGCCACTTGTTTCAAAGTGATGAAATGAGTCAAGGAAAAAGCAATATAATTTAGTAGTTGCTTAAATTGTACTTTTGCAGGTGCTCTGAGTTTATTAAAATTAGTTACTGATTATTGACTTACAATGTGTGTGTTACCATATGAAACTAAACCCGAAGGTTCAAAGCCAAATTGCTAGATAAATAAAAACTGGTAGGTGAACAATAGTTATGCTTTTTGGTCCTTTAGGAATTTATAAGAACTTGTAGTCATTTGTAGTACTATTGTGAAACCAACAGCTGACCAGTATGTAGTTATTTTGAATCTTTTGGAGGAATTTGCAGTTGAGATCTTGTACTAATGCAAAATGGCATTGATTCAAAGGAGTATGACAAAGAAACATTTTAAAAAGTTAAAGTAAGGTCAGGTGTGGAGGTTTATGCCTGTAATCCTAGCACTCTGGGAGGCCAAGGTGGGTTAATTACTTGAGCTCAGGACTTTGAGAGCAGCCTGAGCAAGAGCAAGACCCAGTCTCTAAAAAATAGCTGAGTGTTGTGGTGGGTACCTGTAGTCCCAGCTGCTTGGGAGTCTGAGGCAAGAGGATCACTTGAACCCAGGTGTTTGAGGTTGCTGTGAACTATGGCACCATGACACTTTACCAAGAGGTTACAAAGTACTAATCTGTCTCAAAAATAAGATGTGATTGAAACAGTATTTAACTCTAGAATTATTATGTATTTCATCTAACAGTAGGTAGAGTTTCCTTTTGTGATTGTAAGGACAGAATTATTATAGAAGAGGGGCCTGTTAAGAGTGACGTAGTCTTGTTGTGTGTGATACTACAAGTGACCTAGTCTTGTGCGTGATGTTAACTGTGTATGGTACTCCATTGGCTCTGTACATTGGATATTGGAATTTTGGATGGGATTAGAGGGGTTATAATTGAGAACCAAGGTTCTTAGGAATGTCTTTGACCTTTCTGACTTGGGTATCTAAATACATATTATAAAACAATTAAAGTGGGCATAACATCAATGTTGGCTTTAGGCATAGTATGATTTGAGGGAGAGGAAAACATTTCCCATATATGAATGCAAAGCAACATTTCTTCCATCATCTCACCGTTAACTTTCTTTTCTGAGAAATGAATTCATTCATTTTATAATTAGAAGTGAAAGTGGTAAATGCAAATGCTCAAGAAAGTGTTATCAGGAGTGACTTCACTTGAAGTACACAGAGCAGTGTTTTTCACCTTTTTTTATCTCATGCACCTCTAGTTCAGTGGTTCTCAACCTTCCTAATGCTGCAACCCTTTAGTCCAAAGGGGTCGTGACCCATAGGTTGAGAACTGCTGTTCTAGTGAAACTTCCATGACACACTTAAATTATGTTGATTAAAGAAAGGAATTAAAAAAAGAATATACTTACTGGGCTTTGAACTTCTCTTGAAAATAATTTAATCTTTAAAAATTTTCACGGCACACTGGTGGACACTGGTGTAGAGGATGGTTGATCAATTTTAGGTGGAGGATAGAGGATGAGTCAGATCCAATTCCTTTGGTCAGCTAAGGTCTCTCTACAGCAGAGCCTCAAACAGGAACGTGTGTAGGTTACTGGGTGGGAAGGTGTAAGCAAAGAAAGTGGACAGCCTAGAAAGGCGAGATGTTTTGCATCACAACCTATAACCCTGACTTTGGGATGTGTATAAGGATTTTACAACAAGTATTCCCAGTCTTTTGGGTAGAGTTGACTCAAAGTCAAGGTAGGAAGAAGGTAGTTACCACCAGTAAATTCCTCCTGCTTTGGAATATTTGCTCCTTTCTCCACTCTGGCCTATGACCTAGAGGTACCACCTCGGACCCGGAAACTCATCACCTGTCCTCTGTATTTTCCTCAGTGAGTCTTGCTTTCCATTCTGATGTTTCAGTACCATACTAATAATATTATAATGTGTAATATAGACAGTCATATACTACTAGGCAAAAAGATTTGTCTTTCCTAGAGGTTGTTCCACTTTAATACAGAGCAAGGATAAACCTAGCTATATAATATGGTAGAATTTGAGGGACTGGGGTGGTCCTGTTGGGGAGACATTTAGGAAGAGTAGATTTCTAGGATTCTGAATGGTTGTGTACTTAGCTTTCATTTATTTATTTTTTTTAGAGACAGAGTTTCACTTTATTGCTCTCAGTAGAGTGCTGTGACATCACAGCTCACAGCAACCTCCAACTCCTGGGATCAGGCGATTCTCTTTGCCTCAGCCTCCCAAGTAGCTGGGACCACAGGCACCCACCACAATGCCTGGCTATTTTTTTGTTGCAGTTTGGCCGGGGTGGGGTTCGAACCCGCCACCCTCGGTAAATGGGGCCAGAGTCCTACTCACTGAGCCATAGGTGCCATCCTACTTAGCTTTCATTTAACATGGGCTCTATATCTGGAACTATAAGTAAAACCAAAACTTAAAATTTTCCCACCCTCAGCAGTGCCTGTGGCTCGAAGGAGTAGGGCACCAGCCCCATATGCCAGAGGTGGCAGGTTCAAACCCAGACTTGGCCAAAAACTGCAAACAAAAAAAAAAAAAAAGAAAAGAAAAATAATTTTTCTACCCTTAAGATATTTAATTTGGAGTTGGAACAGTTACGAAGCTTAATGAATACCAAAACACCCTTTGGTTTTCTTTTTGTCAGTGATAGGAACGATATATGATGATTGCCTCAAAACTGTGAATTCAAGCACCCACGCTAGAAGTTATATTTGAAGAGCTGGAGACAGGTTTCCACAAATAGAATCCCAGCTCAAAACTGGGCTATCTTGGTTAGAACTTTGCAGTTTATCTTTAATTTAAATACATTTGTTTTTCGATAATTGCTATAACGAATTTATAGCTTAATATCAAGTTTTTAAATCAAAATTTAAATGCAACTACAAAACTTTCCTCCCAATTTTTCTACACTTTATCTAGGTCATTCGCTTGAGACCATATTGTTAAATGAATTCCAATCAAACGTATTCTGGCAGGGCAGTCAAATGTGGAATTAGAAGATGTTCGAGGCTCCTTCCAGAATCCCAATCTTAGACTGCTCAGAAGACTCTCTAATCTACTTTGATTTCATTACAGCCATGTTGTCTTCTGCTTCCTATTCATAAACCCGCTTGCAGGAGAGTTTCCAATTTATGCCAAGACTAACAGTTAGCCCAAGCTGCTGCCTCTCTCCTGCAGATCAACCCTACAAAAACTGCGGGGAAAGCAAAGTAGATGCATAAAAATATCAACATGGAGGAGGAAAGAGCTCACATGTGCTCAGTTGGCTATTTTGCATGAGAAAGTTATGTGATTCTCACAGTACTGTGCGTCGAATCTGTCTTAGGTTGTATGTGATTATAGTGTCATCTTCAAAGAAATTAGGATATATATTGTCACATAAATGGCTCTTAACATAGTGTGTACCATATAGTTGGAATTCAGTTAATATATGCTAAAAAGCAGAAACTTTGAGTATACTTCTACAGCAAAAATGTAGGTTAAATTAAAAATAATACTAAGTGTCTTTCTCAAAGGCTGAGATTTCTCTAATATCAAATGGCAGCATGTTTTTTATGTGTGCACATTTACCTCTGTGCCCAAATTACATCCAATCTTGGGGATTCACTTAAGGCTAGTACACTGAAAAGAAAAATTTTGAAATTAAAAAATTTTCAACACGTATTATGGAAAATTTCAGGGCAAGTATAATTTCCTTAAGCAATGATGCACTACCTTGGTTTGATAGAGGAAAACTCTTAAAAACATTTGCAGGGAAGCATTGTCACCAACCGCTCACAGTTATCGCTACTGAAATTTTACATTACAAGATGATTTAATTTTTCCTTGAATTATCTTTTTTATAGATGGATTATATTATCCATAGCACTGTTGGAGAGTTTCCAACTTCTGCCAAGACTAAAAATTACCACACTGCATTAGGGTTTAAGAGGAGATAAATTGAATAATATTACAATCCATTTTATTTTTATTTATTTACTTTTTTTTGAGACTGAGTCTCACTATGTCACCCTCAGTAGAGTGCTGTGGCGTCACAGCTCACAGCAACCTCAAACTCTTAGGTTTAAGTGATTTTCTTGCCTCAGCCTCACAAGTAGCTGGGACTACAGGCACCTGCCACAATGCCCAGCTATTTTTGTTGTTGTTATTGTTGTCCTTGTTGTTTAGCAGGCCTGGGCCAGGTTCGAACCCGCCAGCCCCAGGGGCTGGCACCCTAACCACAGAGCTATGGGTACGAGCCTACAATTCATTTTAAACAGAACACGTATGGTTGTCTGTTCAATTTGAAGAATATGATCTTTGGAGGCAAAACAGAGGAGAAATATAAATGTCGGGAAATATAAATATCAGGAAATATCCATGCGTCATTAATTGTCCTCAAGGAGCAAGGCCCTTCTGTGTTTGCAGAGCATACTGTGACTATGTCATTGTGTTAGGTTTTTTTTTTTTTTAACCCTCATATATAAGTACATTTAGAAACTACCATTTTTGTGACAGATTTTTCTGGATCTGAGCAGAGATTTTAGCTTGGACAACATGTGCTTGTTTCTAGTGCATTAAATTCAGACACGTTAAAATCTGGGGATGAGCTGAGGGAAACAAATGCTATTAAAGCTTCAGTGTCTCTGTGATGTCCGCAGGGAGATTTTTCTAAGCTGAAAAGTTGGCTTTCACAAAGCCACTTCCAAAGCTCACAGCAACTTGCCTCCTGTTAATAGGACTTCAGCAGACATAAAACCTAATGCAGGAGGCAAAACAACAACAAAATCTCTATTCAAGAGTTTGAAAGGGCCAAAGTATAAATTATAAGTCAAAAGAAATGTGAAGGATGTTTCAGTGTTTAATAGCTGAAAATGTGCCTTCTGTTTGAGGTAGGGTTTGATGCAGAAAGGAAAATATTTACTTTAGTGGTTGCTATAATGTTATTTCTGTGCCCAATAAAAGATAGGATTTCATGTTTACCCATGAACACAGCAAATAATAGAATGTAGATTAAAAAGAATTCCTCTCGTGGATAATCCATTCTGAAGACAAAAGCTGTAGGGATTACTAGACTACTGTAACAGCTAATTATAGGTAAAATCTCATTCAATTTCTGAAAAGGAGAATGCAATTGTACAGAGTTTCAGTTCTAAACTAAATCTACTGTGAATTTTAGCTCTGCTGTGGACAGTTTAGTTTCTTGGAAATCATCTTTTATCAATCTCAATTTCATAATCTCTTTGTGTGTTTTCACTTTCCTGATGGAAAGAGGGCTTTCCTATTGACTTTCAAGCCGGACTCTCTGGGTTCAAATCCAAGTATTGTTAATTCACTTTTAAAAAATATATCTCCTTTGTTGTTATTTTATCACTATACTTTTAAGGTTTGTTTATTGTTTACCTAGAGATTACAATACGCAGCTTGTCTTTCTCTAAATTAATTCTTCTACCACTTTTTACCAGATCATTAAGCCGGTAATTTCTTTTTACCTGTCCCCCGGAACTATTGTTATATATTGTACTTCAATGCATTTTATCACCACCGATGGTGTTTATACTGCTGCTCTAAATGGTTAATATTACTTTACATTTACTCAGTATTTGACTCTCCAGGGGTCTCTAATTCCTCTAAGGTTTTGTCGTTTTTCTCTTGTGTGAGTCTACTGATGATAAATATTCTTGTCTTTATTTTACCTTATTTTTTTAAACGTTTTATTTTGAAATAAGTTTTGGCTTGAGGAAAAGTTTGGAAGATAGTACAGAACATTCTCTCGTAGCCTTCATCTAATTCCCATTCACGATGCCCCTTAGCATTCCATTCTTCTGTCTCCTTGGCCTCCATCAAATCTATCAGAGTTTCTTAGTGTTTCTTTCTTTTTTGCTTTTATTACCTCGATACTGTTAGCAGAATTTCTTCTTCAGTAGGTCCTTGGTGTTGGGGATTCGAAGAATAACTCCAGGGAGCACAGATCAGTGGTAAGACAGGATTTATTTACCAGAAAAGAATACAGAAAAAGCACCAGAGCTTGTGGTAGACAGAAAGACTTAAGTAAAAAAATCTTTCCTTCTGGGTTCTTTGTCTAAGGGTATAGGTAATTACATGGGTCCTTTTTCATTATAATTGGTCAGGACTTGATCACAAATGAATGGATACAGTGCCTTACCCCAGGGCAAGGTGAATGAATGCATAGATGAATGGATACAGTCCCTTCCCCTGGGGCAGGATGAATGAGCACATCAATGAATGGATACAGTCCCTTCCTCTGGGGCAAGGTGAATGAGCACATCAATGAATGGATACAGTCCTTTCCCCTGGGGCAAGGTGAATGAGCACATCAATGAATGGATACAGTCCCTTCCTCTGGGGCACGGTGAATGGGGGCATCAATGAATGGATACAGGCCTTCGGCTGGGGCAAGGTGAATGAGTGACTCAATGAATAGATACAGTCCATTCATGAAATTGTCCAGGTCTAGAAAATGAGGGGTTCCCCTTCATCCTGGAATGGGGGAACCCTATATTATCCTTAGGCCTGTGAAATGCTCACAGGGGAGTAGAGTAGCCAGAGGAGGACTTTCTAGGTTCAAGGGTGGTTCTGGGGTTGGCAGCGACGAGGAAGAGGAGGAGGGGAGGAGGAGTAGGACGACAACGAGGAGGAGGTGGTCTCCCTAGGGACCAGCGGTCTTCGGCAGCGCTCGCCCCGGGCCGCTGCACCAACACGGCTGGGGTGGACATGCAGAAGGCGGGCAGGTGCTCCCGGCGGCTGGCGCTGACCAAGCCGGGGTGCACCCGCTCTGTATCAACACTTTGGAGAATACCGGCCAGGCATTTTGTGAGATGTTCCTCATTGGAGGTTTATTGGATGTTTTCTCATAGCTAAAATAACTTATATATTTTGAGGGAATACTGCAAAGGTGCTGTGTCCTTACTGTTTCAGGGGTGGTATGGCATCAGTGTAACTTATTTTTGGTAATATTAAGCTTAAAAAGCACCCAATTACAGTGACGTCTGCCAGGTTTCTCCCCTGCCAAGTCCCTGGTTTCCCTTTGTCTCCTCTTTTTGTTCAAAGCGAGTCACAAAGAGAAGTAGGACCACAGTCAAGAAGCAGCGAATTTAGTTCCATTTCCTGAAGACAGAATTTCCAAAAAGTTTGTAGATACGTATTAAGATCACTACAATAACTATTAATAAAAAAATTATACGGAGATATTGGAAACTAGCAGAAATCTTTTTTTTGGTTCTTAAAATTTTGCCCAGCCACTGTAATATTTGCCATTGACTCCTGTTGGCAGAAATTTATTATTATAGTGCTTTAATACTGGGTTTTCTATTTCCGACTCTTCTTCCATGATTATTAATTGGATTATTCCATAAGAAAGAATTGTCTCTTTTCATTTATTTAGCTAGTTATTTACTCCTTTATTTTGTCATTATGGGCTGATGGATACTTCGTGGGTTCTACTGATTATAATCCAGCGTAGTAAGTGTTTATGGCTCAGTTGTTCCAGCCTCCATGATTGGAAGATTGGCAACTGTGTCACTTTGAAACGCCCCCATCTATTCCCTTTTTATTTAAAAATTTTAGCACTTCCATTTTGATACTGCATGCTATCTCAGGCTTATTTTATATTTTTGTATATTTTCTGTTTGTTTCCAAATCAGACATTGCTCCAAGGAACTGTGGTTCCTTTTATGAGGGATCTGTGTTTAAAAGTAATGCATTACAATTTGGGTGTCATCAGCTCCCCAGATCTGAATTTTGCTTGTAGATTTGTTATATTTATTCTCAGACCCCTGGCTCAGCTTTTTATTCACCAATAAGTCATTCATGTAAAATTTTAAAGCATGTAACATAATGTTTTCTGTCACTGTAACTTTAGAATAAGTACTGCTGTCAACTCTACTTTTTAGGTGGATAATGATCTGTGTTACATGCAGTAGGCTAATGGTTTGCTTTGCTGGATTGGTCTTCAAAGTATCTGAAAGAAGGGAAGATACGTTTTCTTGGAGACAGGCTAAGTATGAAGAATGGGCTCAGTGCCTGTGGCTCAAGTGGCTGAGGTGCCAGTCACATATATCTGAGCTGGTGGGTTCAAATCCAGCCCAGGCCCGCCAAACAACAATGATGGCTGCAACCAAAAAATAGCTGGGTGTTGTGGTAGGTGCCTATAGTCCCAGCTACTTGGGAGGCAGAGGCAGGAGAATCGCTTGAGCCTGGGAGTTGGAGGTTGCTGTGAGCTGTGATGCCACAGCACTTCACCCAGGGTGACAGCATGAGGCTCTGTCTCAAAAAAAAAAAAAAAGAATGAAGAATAGATGAATGAGGGTATCTCCTTGCTTGACATCATGCAAAATAGCAATTAAACATCAATGAAAAGTCATAGATTTTGTTTCGACACAGATCATATTCGAGTTAGCAAGAATGAGATGAGAGGAATTGATTTGTGGTCAAGCTCAGATGCAATTTCATTCAGGGACTGTTTCTGGTGAGGCAGGAATTCCTAGAATACACGAGGTTAAGGATTGACAGATTGCATTCAAACATAGCAAAGAGAGAAAAAAGACATGGCAGAGGGAAAAATACTCTCTCATCTTAGAGACCATAGAAGAAATAGAGATAATAACTGTTTCAGCATAGATTTCTGATAAAAACAGGCATAGAGTAGAATTTGAAAAGAAATTGAAAGAACAAAAGTCTAGGATTGTAAGAACAGTTGTACTGGTTACCAATAGGCTGACTTCATTAAAAAGGTCATTTTGAATATCAGCAGTTACTCTGGGAGCACAAACTGTATGTCAGCTAATGAACCAAGCAGAGAGATGCAGTGAGCGTTACTCGAACTGCCTGAAATTATGCCCACCTCCCATCGGTGGTATGTACGTGGGACTGTGGTCTCAATTGAATGTACCAGACTTCCTCCTGGAAATATAAATCATACATTTATGATTTATAAATATATGAGGCTATTTATAAATGACAGAGGCTAAGAGGGGGATAAATCTTTTGAGTGCTAAGTTACCTTGACAACAGTCAAGGGCCATGAGTTCCTGATAGAGAGAAAAGAGCTGCCTTCATTCTATTTGTGTGTGTGTGTGTGTGTGTGTGTGTGTGTGTGTGTGTGTGTGTGATAGAGTCTCACTCTGTTGCCCTGGGTAGAGTGCCAGGGCATCAGCCTAGCTCACAGCAGTCTCAAATTTCTGGGTTCAAGAGATCCTCCTGCCTCAGCCTCTCAAGTAGCTGCAACTCTCAAGTCATCTGCCACAATGGCTGGCTCATTTTTTTTTTTTTTCTATTTTTAGTAGACAAAGTGGTCAGACTCCTGAGTTCAAGCTATCCCCCCTGCCTCAGCCACCCACAGTGCTAGGATTACTGGTGTGAGACATTGCATTTGACTTTGGTTTTTAAAGGCCTGGTCATTTCAATTTTCCTTTGATATCATAAGCTTCTTAGCATCAACCAGAATAAATTTTCTTTAAGAAACTACTGTAGCTAGAATCATATAACCCACTGAGGCATTGACTAGAACAAAATGGCGGAAGAAAGAATTTGTTCCCTTTGCTTGGGACATCCCTTTTATCTTGCCCTTGGGCAGTTCTGAAGGCCATTCCAAAAAAGCTCCAACATTTCTCTGAAGGGTGGACTAGGCACTGGAGTCAGTGCATGGCTGCCCAAGGGGATTATTTCAGAGGTTACCTTGGTGATACTCAGCAATGAGGTGGGTAGCAGTTTGTCTAGGATGAGTTTGTGAACTTAATTGTCTAACCTTGTAAGATAGAAATGCCTGGTCCTCTGGCTTTTGGACTCAGGCTCAGACTTTGACATTCATGGATTTTCTGTTTTTTTAGGTTGCAGTTAGTAGATCTGGGACTTCTCGACCTCCCTAATTGCTTTAGCCAATGCTCATAATAAATCTCCCCTACGTGTATCTGTGACTTACAGGTTCTCTTTCTCTAGTGAACCCTGACGAACACAGCTGTGCTGTCCTGCCTCCAGGGGCCCCTTGAACTTTTGCAGCTTTGTTTCTGTATTAGTTTTGAGATCCTGCTTTCCTGGTGGACAGAGAGGTCTCCGTCTGAGGTCTTGGACTAGTCAGTGTTCCAAATTCTGATCCAAACATTGAAAACCTTTCCCCCTCCTCCTTGGTGGAAACTTACATCTCTGCTGCAAAGATACTCTCTCTGCCTCCCTCTGTGCCAGGTCTCCTATCATAGTCTTTTCGTTTTGCTTAGGCTGTTTTGAAAGGCAGGCTTCCACAGGCTTTTGCTTCCAAAATCTCTAACTCAGGATAAGGAAAAGTCAGATGATGAAAGTGAAATGAAAAGGGTGTGTAGTATGAGAGGCATTTAGGAAGCAAAATAAAATATGCTAACTCAGAACATTAATGTATGGGAAATTATGCATTGAATAATTACATATAGAGAAATTGGAAATTATATTGTAGTGACTTAGTACATGCGGTTTAAAGTTGAAAGATGAAGATGTTTATGGATTCTCTAGCTGTGGACATCAGTATTTCCCTAAATGCTGAACTAGCCTTCACTGCAAATATACATCCAATCCTTCATCTCGATTAATAATATTGATCCCAGGTACAAAAAGGCCTGGAATCAGGACTGTGCTGGAGCCGTTCTCCCTCTGCTGCTCTGGTTTCTTGGTTTCCATTCTCCACTTTGGTTACCCTCTTAGCTGTGCTGCGATCCAGAATGCTGTTGGTAATAACTGCCCTTTTACTTCACATATACATGGGTTAACACCTCAGAGAGTTACTCTGTAGGCACACGTTATCCTCTGGTTCATCTTTAATTTCTTGATCAGCTCCTGGACTCATGTTCGTAGAATCCATCCTTTGATTAGTATCTTTTTAGTAATATCCCTACAAAGCTATCATTAGAAATATTTGGACTGGAATATTAACACTTCAGTCAATTCTCCTGACTCTAAGTCCTGGAAATGGCAGAATGGTGAGCTGAAAATAATTCATAGAAGTTCCATATCTGCCAGCACTTACACAACCGTCCATGGATGTCCTCTCTTCTGCCTTTATTCGGGATATTTAGGTAAAGTATTAATCAAAATGTACAAAGGACCTTGATGGGGACAAAGAAGTTTCTTTCGCATTGGGACTTTACCAATTTCAAGGACACCGCTGCTGACGGAACCTGATTTGTGATTTTACCCTTGTGGGCTGGTTGTAGCACTTACTTTCGTTATTGGAAGATGATTTTAAAAGGGCAGCACAAATTTGTCTTGTAATAGGATAAGCAGACAAAAGGTCAAGAAGCCACTGCCAAAGAGATTGTTTGCTGCAAATTGAAGACAGGCTTCCCGTTTCAAATGGTGTCTAGGGGAATTTCCATTAACTCCAGTGCCAGTTGGATGAAACTGAAAGTGAAATCAGTAGGTCAGCAGTACTGTGCCAACATCAAAATAGGTAGAAAGTGACTTCGCTTCTCCTTTGCTTTCTGCACCTTACCAAAAATGCAAGATCTGTTGCTAACCAAAGGCAGAGTAGCCATACTGTACAGCAAAACAACAAAAACAAAACAAAAAAACAATATATATATACTTTCTCTCAAAATCCCATCACATGCTAGATTCATTAGATTACTGATCTAAAAAACAAGATAGGAAAGTGACAGCATACAACTATGCAGTCTACTATATGCACATAATTAGTGCCACACACTGAGTGGATCCAGAAGATGGAAGAATTGATTTTGATTTTTCACAAGGTTCAGAATATTTAGTAAATGCTAGAAAGAAGTCTTATTTATAACACATGGGTGGCTGCTAAGAGACTAGAAACGTTACAGACATGACGCCTTCCAACTCTTAATCTGCAAGAAAGAGATTTGAAAAACACTAAAGTGTTAGTTGAGTGGGGCCATGTTGACCGCATGCTCCACATTTTGAGAAAGCTTGTGTCTAGAGATTTTTACTTGTTTGAGGATAAGCATAAAGGGAATACTATATTAACACATAAAGGAACATTCTGCGAGGTTAGGCTTAGAGGGTATATTCACTTTTCTGTTGCTGCTATAAAAAATGACCATAAATGTAGTAGCTTCAACTACACAGAATTTATCTTTGTATCGTTTGGGAAGTCATAAGTCTGCAGTGGGTTTCGCTGGGCTAAAAGCAAGGTGTCAGCCTGGATGCATTCTTTCTGGAGGCTCTGTGAAAAATTAGTTTTTCTTTTTTCCATCCTGTAAAGCAGTGGTCTCTAATCATTTTGGCAACAGAAACCAGTGTCATAGAAGACAGTTTTTCCCCCAAACTTGGAGGGAGGAGATGGTTTCAGGATGATTCAAGCACATTTCACCTCCACCTCAGATCCTCAGGCTTTAGATTCTCATGAGGAGCGGCAGCCTAGGTCCCTCACATGTGCAGTTCACAGTGGGGTTTGTGCTCCTGTGAGAATCTAATGCTGTGGCGGATCTGCCAGGAGATGGAGCTCAGGTGGTGACCTGAGTGAGGGGGAGCGGCTGTAAACACAGACGAAGCTTCACTCGCTTGCCTACCGCCTTACAAGCATGAGCCACAGCACCAGGCCTGCTGTGCAATTCTGATGTATTCGTGGATTCTGAGGTTGATGCTTGGGCATCTTTGCGGGATGTTATTCTGCAATAAAATGAGGACTGTGGAGTTCAGAGCTCTACAAATTATTATATGAACCAGAATAAAATTTAAGATGCTGAAATCTTCAGAAAAGTATTTTTTCAGAGGTAAATAACCATATGACAGCTGTCCAGAAAGTTTCCAGCCATTGTTAACACTGTTTTTCATGGCTGGAGACTTTCCAGACCGCCTCATTCAATGCTGTGAGAATTGCCAATTTTTATTTCTTCCTTTACGGTTATTATATCATCTAGATTCTCCGGAACAATAGGAAATATTATTAGTGACAAAGAAAAAGGCAAGAGATCAGGAAAAAAACCCAAACAACATCAGTGATGTAAAAATTCAATAAGATATCTGGGTCCATGACCAGTATATGGAAATTAAGATATATGTGTGTCCGTATATACATGTGTAATTACGTTTATATTTGTGTCTGTATAATGTGTATATGTAATATAATTGTATATATTATATGTCACATTATATATGTGTATAATGTAATTTATATATTTATTTAGAATTATTCTGGAAGAAAAGACCTCATATAACTATGAAGAGAAACCTCATTCACATACTTGCCAAATGACATATGTAAAACAATATTCCTTGAAACATTATAATGGGCAATAATTAGAAACAAAAAGTTTATTGGTACCTAGTAATTAAATAAACTAACGATAAAGAATATATTTTTTCTTCTACACTTAACTAAAAATGTTTCCATTTTTCAGCATTAGTATCTTATTAGTTTTTTTCAGAACTAAATTTATCTGAGGAATAGGAAAAGAGGAAAGCTACTTTTCTGAAAATTTAAGTCTCTGAATATGAATTTCAGATACAGTCATGTATACTCATGGATATTCATGTCATACAGGCATACATGTATATAAAATGTTAAGGATGATGTTAATAGAATTTCAGTATAGTGTATGAAAATTAGATTTCAAAGAATAGTAGGAAATATGATTTTATAACTTGTAAATTTTACCATGAGTATGATTAATTTCAAAATGTTAAAATAATTACATTCAAAAGTCAATAACAAGATTGAAGACTTGATACTTCTCATATGAATGGCAAACTCAAGGAGCTCTTTAATAAAACAAATGAAAATCATAAGTAGTGTTGAAACAATGAAGGAAAAAAAGAGACAAATCAGGTATAATGAAGAGCCCACAAAACCAAACCATGATATTTCTACCGTGGGCCAAAAGTTACACAAAGCAGCAACTTTCAAATTCTAAACAGAACCTTTGGCATTTTCTGATTTGAAGTAAGCCCTGTGTATATAAATTTAAGAATTCTGAACATTCTAGGAAAAAATCAGTTAACAAGTTATACTTACATATTTGTCCTCTGCATTAAAAAATTCCTGAAAGTGTTGAGTCCTGTAGACACTTCCCGTATGAAGGAAAGCAAGAATGGAATCTCTTTGGATTGACTGGGAAAACTACCAAATAAAGTGACTTGCAAAATCAAAACTGAGGAGCTGGAATCCATCCCTTTCATGGTTTTGGGGCACATTCATGTTTTACTTTTTTTTTTTTCTTTTTTTCTTTTTTTTTGAGACAGAGCCTCAAGCTATCCCCCTGGGTAGAGTGCCATGGCATCACAGCTCATAACAACCTCCAACTCCTGGGCTCAAGCGAGTCTCCTGCCTCAGCCTCCCATGGGATCACAGGCGCCCGCCACAACGCCCGGCCATTTTTTGGTTGCAGCCATCGTTGTTGTTTGGTGGGCCCAGGCTGGGGATTCAAACCCGCCACCTTAGGTGTACGTGGCTGGCACCTTAGCCGATTGAGCCACAGGTGCTGAGCCTTTACTTTGTTTTTTAACCAACAAACATTGATTAGACATTGGTTCTGTGCCATGAGAATAACTAGGGCTGCTATTAACATCTCCCTGTGGTAACTGTAACCGAGATGTTGGGAAATCATCATGTTACCTGATTACAGCACCAGCCATTTGTTTGACTTCCAGCAAGATGTCATTGAGCAGAGTCAAGAGCTCTGCGTTATAGTTAATATATGCAGAACTTGCACCTTACAGCCTCTCACATGCGGTGTGTTCTAGTTTTTTCCCACTCTGCTGACCTGTCCCCGGCAGCGACAATAGAGCCATGATCTATGATGCTGTTTCTGCTGTGCAGGTGAAAAATCAATGTGATATAAAATTTATCATCATTGATATTAGCCAGTAATAACTAAGTGTCCGTATAGACACACACAGAGAAAATGCTGTGATTCGTGCTCAAATGACTTTTGTGTTGCCCTATAGGGCTGTATGATTAATTTTAAATGAAAAGTAAAGGGAGAAAATACAGGACTTTGGGTACTCAGAAGGCACTTTAAGGCAAAAATAAGAAGAACTGACATTTTAGAAGTAAATTCTTGTGCTTAATAATCTGCATTTTAAAATTGGAGAGAGAAGGGTTTTTCTTAAAACATGCTTCTTCCCCAGGGGGACTCTATTGCTGCCTTTTATCCAAATCTATTTAGATGTGTGCTGCTTCCCGGGAGCGAAGTGGACCCCGTGGGTTCTATAGAAATGAAGCTTATGTGCTTTGCCCTATCTATGATGATGCTTTGAGATGCATCTTTGATGCTATTCTCAGTTTAGGGAGTGGGTGAGCACCAAGGTGCAGTTCGGGCCATTCTGAACATACGTACCAAAAAATCTCCATCAGTTCCGTAACCCATTTCTAATTATTTGATGTAAAACTAATAGCTTGTTAGTCTTTTGTAAAGGGACTTGGAGATGTAAAATCAAGGAAAGTTCCTGCACTCTCCCCAACAACAACAACAAAAAAAACAGACTGGCTCTGTACATCTTTTCTATTTAATTCAAAAGCGGCCGCTACTGGAAGTCATTGCATCTCAGGTTATTTTTAAGAACAGTATGTGCAATTTGTCCTTCACAGATGCTTGGCAGTAGATATTATAATTACCGTAGTCAAAGAGAGACCTTGTAGCTTTAATAGGGTATTTTGTCTGTTCTGGTAGCAACCAAGGAATTGTGCCCCAAAATAGAGATTGTTCAATAAATATATTTTTGCTGGAGCACAATTTTGGTGGCTGCAATCCGTGGAGTGATGGCTCCCACATTTTGGCATGTGTATTACTAGAACTTAAGGAAATAGAAAAGGCGATACCTTTGTTCTGATTTTTACAAGGAAACAATATGGCTGGAAGGTTTTAAAACTTTTTTTTGGTGGATTTTCTTTTTTCTTTCTGGGAGGATTGACATTTTGATCCTTTCAGATGTTGATTAGAAAATACTGCTGTGTGGAGTCTGAAGGGGACAGAAGGAACGACAATGGGAAAAATGATCCCGAGCTCCTTGAGTCATCAGCACAATTTGTAAGAGTTAAAACTGTCGTAAGGGAGAAAAGTTTGCTGGCAGAATGAAGTAGGTTTGACGCGTGCGCGCGCACACTGGCAGGGAGGCATGTGCTGTCCCAAAGGTCACAGATTTTTTTTTCTTGTTCCCTTTCCTTATCTGCTACAACTTCACTGCCTGAGTACCACTC
Source organism: Galagoides demidoff (assembly GCA_963574575.1). Taxonomy (NCBI): domain Eukaryota; kingdom Metazoa; phylum Chordata; class Mammalia; order Primates; family Galagidae; genus Galagoides; species Galagoides demidoff. The sequence continues at coordinate 362 of CAUYQV010147475.1, read as the reverse complement.
TGTTATGAAGCCGAGTCACTCTTTGGGATTGTGTCTCTGCATGGGTAAAGTCAGTTTCTGCTTAAATGGATTTCAAAGATATCAGAAATTGTCAAATTGAGACTAAGACTTTCCTTGGTTCCAAGAGGCAAAAGTAAAAGCCGGTAAATAAAATAAAGAATGCTACCCTTTCATTCCCAAAGCTGCCCCTTCCCCTCTCCTCTCCCCTCCCCTCTCCTCTCCTCTCCCCTCCCCTCTCCTCTCCTCTCCCCTCCCCTCTCCCCTCCCCTCTCCTCTCCCCTCCCCTCTCCCCTCCCCTCCCCTCTCCTCTCCTCTCCCCTCCCCTCTCCTCTCCTCTCCCCTCCCCTCTCCCCTCCCCTCTC
>CAUYQV010147473.1:0-16225 GCA_963574575.1 Galagoides demidoff | reverse complement strand
AAAAAATGGCCGGGTGTTGTGGCGGGCGCCTGTGGTCTCAGCTACTTGGGAGGCTGAGGCAGGAGACTCGCGTGAGCCCAGGAGTTGGAGGTTGCTATGAGCTGTGATGCCATGGCACTCTACCCAGGGGGATAGCTTGAGGCTCCGTCTAAAAAAAAAAAAAAAAAAAAAAAGAGATGGGGTCTTGCTAGATCTCCTAGGCAGGGTTTGAATTCAAAGGCTAATATCCTCCTGAGTTAGCTGGCACTACAGGCCCATGTGCTGTGCCCAGCTCAGGTTTTAGGAGTTCTTAACTTGAAGGAATGATGGCTTTGTGGCATCTGCTCACAGGGTAGTGGCACTTCAGGCATTTTTTCCCTGAATCTGGGTTTGGGGAGGGACAGAGGAAAAAAATAATGAAACTTTCAAATAATGAAAAAGTTTATTGTAAAGCTCTGAGCGGGTCAATCAGAATGCCAATGGTTAAGTTCTCATCAAAACAAGCCCAAGAGAATCTCTGCCCACCTTTACATGTTTCAGTAGTCCTGAGAAAATGTCCTAGAAATCCTTTCTAGTCACTCAAGTGGCCCTTTGAGGAAAACAACCTCAGGGGAACAGTGGTTTGCAGTCAGTGTGAGCTTATTCTGCTAAGCACCGGGTACAGGGATTCCATTCCATGAGCTCATTCAGTTTGCATAATGCCAGCAGGAGGAAGACCCTCTTGTTGTCCCCATTTTATAGGTGATTATGTCAATAAATGGAGAGCTGGGACTTGTGCTCAGGTTGGTTCATCTAGAGTTTATATTCATTTGGTCATCACAGGAAACAGTGTCCATCAATAGCTATTCCTATTCCTTAAAAAAATACACAGGCACACACACACACAACATTGTTTTATGCTCCTGTCTATCAAAATCTCTCACCAAGATAAAATTCACTTAAGAACTCATTATAACTAACTCCTAGATCCTTTCCTAAGGCTGCCTAGAGCCCAGTTTTGGAATAAAACTCATGAGGGTTACTCTTAACAGAAACTCTCTAAAATTGATTACTTGTAGCCTGGTTTCCACAGAAGTTGTAAAGTATTGTTTTAATTGAATTTGGTTCTAAGTTAGAAACTTTGAAAAATTTGTCTGTCAAAGGCCAATGGATTTCTCAGTAGGCTTGATTTATTTAGCAAGAGATGCCTACAAAAGCCAATTTGCTATGAGAAATATGGTTACATTTAATTACACTTTTAAATGACTAATTTATTATATCTAAGCACCCTTTAAACAGTACATTTTACTCTGAACTGTACAGATGCTGAGGAAAGCTGAAGAATCAAAGCTTGTGGTAAACATAATAGATTTTGCTAAAGACTCTTCATTTTACTCTGAGAGGGTTTTCAGAGTTCAGACTGCAGTATGTGTGGAATCACCGGGTAAAGATGCTAAACTGCATGTAATCTAACTAAATCTCTTTTTCTTACTATTGGTAATTAGGCCTTTGTCAGAAGGAGATTTTTCCCTTGGGTGTATATTAAATATCTACTTATAAAATCTTTTTTTTTTTTTTTTGAGACAGGAGCCTCATGCTGTCCCCCTGGGTAGAGTGCCATGGCATCACAGCTCACAACCTCCAACTCCTGGGCTCAAGCAAGTCTCCTGCCTCAGCCTCCCAAGTAGCTGGGACCACAGGCGCCCGCCACAACGCCCAGCTATTTTTTGGTTGCAGCCATCATTGTTGTTTGGCGGGCCCGGGCTGGATTTGAACCCGCCACCTTGGGTGTATGTGGCTAGTGCCTTAGCCACTTGGGCCACAGGCGCCGAGCCTACTTATAAAATCTTGACTATATTATAAAATATATCACTCAGGATTTAGTTAAGCAAAGCAAAGCAGATGTTTATTTTGGAATGTTAATGAAACTTCTCTTATTTTAGAGTAGAAATGACTTTTTAAATATTAGAGATTGATTCATTCAACCAATGACTGACAGTCAGCTGTGATGTCTCATGTCAGCCTTTGTGCTCAGCTTGGAAGGTATAAAAATACTGGGGCAGGGCTCTACCTTCAGGCAGCTCACAACCAGGCCTGTGGGACATTGGTAGCAATAGTTATTTATGGTGCAAGTACCTCAATCGAGCCTGAAGATAAGGGAAATGCAGAGAAGGAAGCAAAAAATTCTGTGCAGAGTGGGTTAGGGGTTCAGGAGGGTTTCATGATGCAGTGATAAGTGATTGGGACCTTCAAAACCAAGTAGTAGAAGGGGAGAGTAGGCAGAGCGCAGGGGGTTTCTATGTCAGCGAGACCACTCTGTATGATACCATACTGGTGCGCGTGTCAGTTTACATTTGTCCAAACCTAGAATGTATGATAAGGGTGACCCTCATGTGAACCATGGACTCTGGGTGATAATGATACGTCAGTGAAGGTTCATTAATGTAATAGATGTGCCACTCTGGTGGGGGATGTTGATAGTGGGAGGATGTGCATGTGTGGAGTAGGAGTAGGTGGGTACTCAATGTATCTTTCTCTAAATTGTCTGTGAACTTAAAACTGCTCTAAACAACTAAACGTCTTTAATTAAAAAATTAACCTAAAACCAAACAAACCCAAACCAAACAGCTGTGTTCTCAGTAGAAAGGAATGGAGGAGTATGTATAGGCAGAGGAAAGGATCAGAGATGGCTCGATATGAGCAGAGGACACAGCTCACCTGGGTGGGCAAGCCGCATACGGCACTGGAGTAGACAGTTTCTCTTGTGCCTATGAGGGGCAGGGGTGGACAGTGGTGGTGAGATAAACACAGCTCATTTCAGGTCTTAGTCAAGCCAATAGAGAAACAAAGGCACCAAGAGGATGTGACCTTGCTAAAGTAGATACTCTTCCCGCCCCTCCACAGACTTGATTCTGCTCCTTTCCAAAATTTGGAATTCCTTTCCCCTCTTGTCTACACGGTGAACTTGAACTCATTCTTGAACTTTGGCTTAACTGTTGCCTTTTCAGCAAAAGCACCCCTAAAGCCCACTGGTAGAACTGCTTCCTCTCATGTGTTCCTATAACTCCTTACTTTATTATCACTGGCTGCCCAAGTACAGTGAGCTGTTTATGTCTCTGCTTCCCTACAAAACGGAACATTTCAGGACTGGGTAGACCCTTAGCTGTATCCCCAGTACTCATACTACTCAAAAAGTATGTGTGGAATGAATTACTGTGAGATGAGTGAGCAGGCTTGTGGTGAGAGTTCTGGAGATATTCCTGGCTCTAGTGGCAGAGATAAGGTGTATCCTGAGGGCTACAGTGACTCTGGAGCTTGAGGATAGTCAAGGCGTGAGGTCCAAAGACATGTGCAGAGTGCATTTAGGGAATTACAACTGAGATTAAAGGAGGGGGAGGAGGGGAGCAGTGAGAGATGAGGCTGAGAGGGGATGCTCACTGATCACAATGGCCCTCAGAAGCCACACTAAAAGGCAGTGGGAATCACTGAAGAGTTGTACAAAGGGAAGAGAGCAGATCAGATCTGGGCTTTAGAAAGATCACGAATGTGAACAGTAGTGATGATAATAATGCAACTAACCTATATTTATTGAACGCTTATTAAGTTTGAGATGTAGTGTGAGGTGTTTCCTAAGGTCACAGCTTGAATTTGAACTATGGCAATTTGACTTCAGAGCTGATGTCTCTAACCACCAGGCTATGGTGCTCGGACTGAAAGAGAGTTTAGGGGACTGCTGAAGGAATTCAGAGGAAGAATAAAGGATATAATCTGGCATCGGATGAAGGGGGGAGAAAAAAGAACAAGAAATCGCCAAGGTAAGAGGTTGAAAGGAGAGAGATGCTCAGCCCCAGGGGCCAATCAGAGAGGGGGGAACGAGGGAGCCGGAGAAGGGAAGATGTCTTCCAAATTTCTTGCTTGAGCACCAGTTTGGATGATGGCACTATTCACTAAGATACAAGAGTAGGATATCAAGTGATAAATAAAGCTACGAATTCTTTCATTTCTTCTTTTTCATTGTCCCTGTATAACTTCTAAAGAGAACAGCATAAGTTCTCAGACGGAGCACGAGGGTGCTTGTAAATTGCTCTATTTAAACTCTGTATGAGTAGCGAGATGCAGAGTTCATTAAGGAATGCAATTTTCCATTTGGTGATTGTTCCACTGTTAGAACAGACTGAATTTGATGCAATAATAAACATATCTTATGAATACTAAAGGTAGGATTTTCAATGTTTCTCTGTCTAAAAAATAGACTGTTCTGAATTTCTCGTTTGGTCAAATGGAAGGGTTATTAAGTTCATTACCAGTGATGTTATTTTTGACTGTATACTTTTAGATCAGGGTAGTTATCATGCAGGAGACTTCAGTCCATGCCAGAGCAGGACAGTGATGAGAACACGGTATCCAGGGCAACCAAGAGTTCAGCCTTTTCAGTCCATAAATAATCATTGCTCAGCTTGCCCTTTGTAATGTTGGTCTCCAAGCTACCTCATGACAGAATGAGCTCTATCAGGAGGTCACTGTTCTCTTTCTCACTTATAGTTTAAAGGCTGCTGAAGAATATTTTATAAGAAAGGCAATGTTTCAATTTTATCACAAATTGCATTGGCAAAAGTCTGCAACTGACTCTTACAATTTTAGTTCTGGCTACAAGGATACTCTATTGCCAGAGTAATCAGAATTTAGACATTCTTCTGGGTACATAGATACTCTCTGGCACTAAGGCTGCTTGAGGTGTTATGTATACTGGATAGTTGTGTTTCATGAAAGTACAACTGAGGCAAGAGAAGCCTGGAAGGTGAGCAAAGCAGGGATAAGGTATATTACTGGAAAATTTGTATCACTCTTCCATCTCCTTAGAGCCATTTGAATTTCTCTTTCATGAAGACTTATAAGTTCTCTCTAGAGCATGGAAATCTCACCTTCCCATGGCTATCTGTAGCATTCAGTTGAAAAACTGAGTCATATAACAAGAAGTTACCATATCATGGTAGTTAGGAGCTTGGACTCAGGAGTCAGAACAAGCTAGGTCTGAATCACTTTACTTAGGAGCCTCAGTTTTCTGATCTGGAAATGGGAGCCTAACAGTACCTACCACACAGATTAGCCCTACGGGGTAATTTACATAACACATGTGAAGGCACACAGTGCAGGGTCCTCTGGGATTTCCAAGAACAACAAAGATGCTGGAGACCTGGAAGAAAACTGGCTTTAAAATCTAAAAGGTAAATCACAAAATTAAAGTTACTTAATTAAATTCTTAAAACATAATTTACCCACTGTCAAATATACTTCAGTTCAATCTTTATATTGTTATACATAAAATGAGCCAAGGTTATATAATTTTATATTTCTGTTAATAAATCACAGAGTAAAAATAATATATTTACTGTTAGATGAAAATATACTTTAATATGCTTGATATGATGTTAAATGTGACTTTATAAGTAAATGTTCCTTGGGCCTATGGAAGTCTTAAAATGGCTCTAGGTACTCAAAGAAACAATAGCTCTAATTACTGTTATTACAGCAATGACTTTATTATTCTGCTTTAAGACATTTCTTGTGCTGTACTAGACTGTTCGGTTGGTGGTTATGCTTTGTTTTTCCAAGGAAGCTGCAAAATGTTTGAGGAGTAATATGGAGTATCCACTGAGACAAACATGAGCTTGGCTCTGGGTGCTACACTGATGAGGTGCAGAAACTTGGACCTAGGTTCCAGTTTCTTTACCTGCAAAGCAGGTGTCTAACTCTGCCAGGCCACAGTGAGGGTGCTGGACCATATTTAAAGCACTTTAACTACGTAAACGTTTGGGAATGTGAGCCTCTGCAGCATCCTGCGTGCCTATCCTGGCCCCCCAGAGATAGGAAAGAGGCAGTAAACATCTGGTGACTTCTACAGAAAGTTCCTTTTGCTTCATAGCCGAGCAGTACTTAGTGTATCTACAGTCTTTTCCTCTTTGTTCTTTCATTTAACAACATTTAACAAGTGTTGAAGTTGGGCACCCATAACTCAGTGGTTAGGATGCCGGCCACATGCTCCAGGGCTTGTGGGTTCAAACCCAGCCTGAGCCTGCTAAACAAAAAATAGCTGGGAGTTGTGGTGGGTGCCTATAGTCCCAGCTACTAGGGAGGCTAAGGCAAGAGAATCATTTGAGCCCAAGAGTTTGAGGTTGCTGCGAGCAATAACGCCACAGCATTCTACAGAGGGCGACAAAGTGAGACTCTGTCTCAATTAAAAAAAAAAAAGAATGTTGAGCCTCTTTTATGTTCCATAGGGCTCGTGCTAGGAACAAGGCACAATAGGATATGCAGACCCTACAGAAAATTTATTTCTTTTTTATTTCTTTTTTTTTTTTTTTAATTTTATTGAATGGTAACTATGTACATTAATGCACTTCTGGGGTACAGTGTGGGGTTTTCTTTTTTCTTTCAATGTATGGTTTTATATATCAGTATACCTCCATTTTCTGAAGGTAAATAAGACAATTTAAGAAAAGACAGTGTCATCTTCTACTTTGTGCCCCCAATTCTAAAATGCTATTTCAGAATGGGTTCTGAATATTTCTCATAGGGACTTTTCTCATTTTGCTCCAAGTTTTCCCAGGCAAGGCTGGGCTTTGTTAGAAGGATGCTTGGTCCTTGTTAAGGCCAGGAAAGGAAAATGCAAAGTCCAGGACTCACCGGTGGCAGGCAGGAGTTCCAGGTGGTTGTGTCGTCACTGCTGGTACTTATGCTGACGTTACAGTTGTCAACCTGGGACGCACTCAGGCCATGGGAAGCCCCTGCATCCTCCAGCTCTTCATTCTGTTGCCGCCGTAGGCTTGCCAGCATCTGTAACTCGGATTTGCTCATCTGGCTTGGCTGGTAGTTTCTCCAGTCATATTCCTGACCAAGAGAGGAAAGCAATGGAGCAAAAGGTCATTTAGCCTTTCTTAATTCTGAGTGCTACCAATGAACACTACTCTACAGTTTTAACTTCTGCAATGGCTCCCTCTCCTCACGAAGAGGCCCAAGGCTTTAACGTGCCCTCATTTGCTGCTCACCCCACCTCCTCTGCCTCATCTTGTACCTTTGCTCCCACATGCCAGTCACACTCCTCTTCATTAAGTTCCTCAAAAGCATCAACTTTGTGTATGCCTTAGTTTCTGGGCACATGCTAGCTGCTAGCCTTGTCTGGTCCATGTTCTGGCTAATTCCTAAGCCTTTTCTGACAACCACACATTCAGTAAGCTCCTCTATTACTTGCTCTCACATAATATTAATTTTCACTTTTAGCATTTATCACAATTGCAGTTATGAATAGTTTTGGTAGGCTATGAAGTCTACAAAGGCAGACACCATGCCTATTTTACTTTCAGTGTATTTTCCAGATTTGGTCCCTAGGTGGTCAAATATAGGTGTTCAACCAGTATTTGCAAAAATGCAAAGCAGTTTTTTCTTTAAAAAGAAAAATTATTTTCCATAGAAAGCTAGTTTATAAGGGAGCTAGATGAATTTCATCACTGTGAATATTATGACCAAATACATTCAACTTACGATAAGGTTGAGAAAGACTGCTATAGGTAAAAGTCATCAAGTAAAATTTGAATCTAAAATGGGAACATGTAAGGTCCAAAAGCCAAAAAGGCCTTATAGCTGCAATAAACATGCAAACTGAGGTGGGCTGTACTATAAATGTCATCTGTCAGGCACATTTTTTTAAACAATACTACTACAGAACTTTAGAGGCTAATATAAATATTATTTCAATGTACAGGACAAAAAATTGGCATATGGAATTTTTAAAACACTTTCTTTCCTTTATCTCTGGCCTAAACTAGATTTGATAGCAAACATTAATTTCAATATTGCTAAAATATTTGCTTCACATATGAGCAATGCAATTTACATCCAGGACTGGCATATAATGTGAAAATAATTTGGGAATTTTCTTCTACATCTGGAGACACTGGTTATACTCAAAAATATTTTTTTTTCTGAGAGACATTAGAATTTTCAGATATTAATATCTTTACACACACTTTCTTAGAGGACCCTTTGAAACAGCTATTGACTTGTTTTGGTTCTTTTTCACCTCATAGGGTGAACAAAGTTAAGAAAATATAATTTTGAAAAAATTCTTGGAGTTCCTATGACTTTAAATGCTTTTTAATAAAGCATTACCATCACCATTATTTGAGTGTGATGTGGAGATTTTTCTGGGAAGTTGCCAATGGAAACTCACTTAAATCCTTATAGTTCATAGTGCCAGCAGGTTGGCACCATGAAAGACCATGCAACCTTTAATAAGAGATTTCATGAGCATCTGATATGCTTTAAGAGTTCTTAGAGCAAAACAGGTATCACAAGAAGAACAACAAAATTTATATTCCACTAAAACATGCTAAAATGAAAAGGAAATAGAAATAATTTAAGTTCAAAAGAAGTACTTAAGGGGGCAATAAACACATGAAAAGACGCTCAATGTCCTTGTCATTAGAGAAACACAAAACCACAATGAGATATTTTTTATAGCCACTGGGCATACACATAGAGATAGAAAGTGGCTATAATTAAAAAGATAGATAATAACAAGTGTTAGTGAGGATATTGAGAAATTAACATCATTAGACATTGCTTGTGAGAATGCAAAATGTCACAGCTGCTTTAGGAAACGGTTTGGTAGTTCCTCCAACAGAGTTATCATGAGACTTAGCAATTCACATTTAGGCATATACTAAGAAAACTGAAAATAACTGATGACATAAGAACTTGTATGTGAATGTTCTTTGCAGCATTATTTATAAGAGCCAAAAAGTAGAAACAACCAAATGTTCGTCAAGTGATAAAATGTATTTTTCTTTATCTATATATGGGAACACATCTCAGGGTAATAAAGGACTGATGCCTACCTGCCTGCCACAATCTGCATGAACCTTGCAATGTTATGCTAACTAAAAGACGTCAGACACAAAGGTCACACATATTATGGGATTTCACTTATATGAAATGCCCAGGAAAAGGCAAACATAGAGAGACAGAAAGTAGATTAGTGGATGGCGGGAGCTAGGGCAGGGGAAGTGGGAAGAGACTGGTTGTGGGTATATGCTTTCCTTCTGGAATAGCGAAAATGTTCTAAAACTAAGTCACAATGATGTTCATATACTAAGAACGTCTAAACTGTACACTTTAAAGAACAAATTTTATGGTATATAAATAATGTTTGACTTGTCCCTTACTTTCGTTTTTCTGTAAAGAAATGGAATTAAATAACCTAATGTGTCACATAGCTAAGTTATTTAGCTCATCATTGCCAATACATGCTTTGACAATGAAAAATAACATTTTATTTTCATTTTCACAATTTTTCTTAAGAAGAAAGCTTTTACGTGTATTTAGTATGATTGAATCACCCATCTGATCATTCCATATTCCTATACTGTGACTGAAGAACAATAACCCTGGGTGCTTGGGCAGGAGAGTAAGAGAGGATATGGCAGAGATTAAGCCACACAAATCTGAGCCTGGGCCTTAGCTCCACCATTTACCACCTCATATGAAGGGAATCTTGCCTAGCCTCTCTATTCTGCAGTTTCTTCATCTACAAAATGAGGGCTATAGTATATATCTCAGGGGATATGAATTACTATTATATCATATGGTTAACATAGTGCCTGACAAACAGCCTTACCAGGGGGTCTCTAAACTTACGATTTATATCTTTAACAGAAGATGTTTGACTTTTGAAATATGTTTATTTATAAGTTAAACACATGTGCAAGAATCCTAAAATAGTATGTCAGGTACAAAACATACACCAAAAATGGAAATGAAAATGTTTGACATATAAAAATTGTTTTAAAATTGTCTTCTTGAATCCAAAAGGCTTGTTTTTGGTATACACGCTCTAGGGTGAACATAGCCCTCTTAAGAGACCACTGAGCTGGCAATCAGTATATGCACTCCACGTTTATTTTTTTCTCTTATTGTCTTTGTCCTTCTCCTTCTAGTCTTTTGTCTGTTCTGTACTATGCAAGAGTGCATGGAGTACAAAAGAGCTGGGAGCACAAAAAAATGAGATCCACCTTTGTCCTCATGGAGAGATAAAAGAGGTATGAGATAACAGGAATTATAATGTACTAAGATCTACACTACAAAGAGATATGGCTAAGATGCTTCCAGATGTGACTAACTGCCCAGTAGCATTATAGAAGCCTCACAGATGTTGAAGGTGGTACTTGATTGTAATGAAATTTGTTGACAAAATATGTGGCCTTTGGAGGGTCTCCACCACTGGTAGGCAGGCAGTACTAAAGCAGCTGGGATGTTGCAGTGATCTGCAGTGGTGGGAAAAGAGGCTTTGATGCATGAATTTATTCCACAGATACTTACTGAGACCCTACTTCATGCCAGCCATGATTGGTACTAAGTATGCTCAGTACTCTATCTTTCCATGATTTTCTTTCATACAACAGTAAAATGTATTCTGGCCATATCCTGGAAGAGGCAGCCAAAAACGAGCATAGAGACGAAAGCAACTGTCTTCAGGGTCACATATAAAGCAATTGGTGACAAAGATAGGTAATTAACTCAGTCCTTAGAAACATTTTTGATTTGCAACTCTTAAACCATTTCAAAATCACCAGAAAGGCTAAATCATTCATTAATTTTTTTTTTAAAAGAAGCCTTGCAGTAAAGTCTTCACATTAAAGTGGACTCTAGCATAAGAAGTCATCAACTAAATTATGCAACTACTGAGAGGCAAAGTGCCTGAGGTAATTCTATCCCTGAAAGGCTCAAAATTTTATGTATAACTCAATTTCATCTCAAAATATTTGTAGGAAAGAGGGGAAACATAATCAATCAGATTTGTTTTAGGCAAGGCAATGGGCCAAAGGCTCTACAATTCTTCTGTGTTCACACTTTCAGGCAAGTCCTTTACTCACTAAGCCATTCAAGCTGTTCATTTTCAATGATCTTTCTCCAGATGTTATTGGGAGCCTAATCCATAGAAGTTACAAAGACAAAGACGATATGGCCCCTGCTTTCATAGGCCTTATATCTTGCAAGGGCAATTGAGAGCTATAGAGAAATGACTCTAAAGTAAGGTCGCATATGTTGAAGTATACTTTACCAATCACACAGAACCTTGATATATGTACTGATTAAAAGGAAAATTGATAACTCCAGCAAAAATATAAAACAACAAAAGCAAGCTTTCAACTTGTTGCCCTTTGCCTGATCTCTATTCTCAAGATTTTAGTACAGAATAGCTTAGTCAACCAAAAACCTGCCTATAGAATTTTGTGAGCCTCAGATAAGAACAGTTTCCACTGAACTGTGAGTGACACAAGGCTAAATTTACAGTGATGGTATGAAGAAAAATGAGACGTGCCCATGGAATCAGACCAAGAACCTCATTCTTTTCTTTATGAATGGGAGGGGAATAGAACTGAGAGAAAATCCGAATGGCATTTTCGTTCTGAAGCCTATAAAATTTGTGAGACTCCTGTTCAGAATAAGGTTTTCATTGTGATGGTGCCTGATATCCATGGCATAGAAGATATCATGCTGCAAAACTTTCACTATAAGGTCTATCAAATAATCCCTGTTTCGGTATTCTTTCAAATTATACCAGGTGTAACGTAAAAAAAAAGTACTATAGCAAAGGGAGTAGTGGCTGTTAGAATGTAAAATAAAAGGCAACCCAAGGGAAGGGAGATAAACAAAATGGACTGGCATTTCAGAAGAGAGGTCACTTTAGGATCAGTTAAGACTTAATAGAGAAGATGGTCTCTAAGCTGGGCATCAAAGGGGCAGAAGGGAATGTGCCAGCACTCCATCAGCAGGAGAACATGGGGATAACAGGAGTACAGAGCTTATATTCAGCAACAATCATTAAATAGACTAGGAAGTAATATTTACACATTACTGTTTTGTTTTTTTTTTCTTGAGACAAAGTCTCACTCTGCTGCCCCAGGCTAGAGTACCATAGTATCATAGGTGATAGCAACCTCAAAACTCTAGGGCTCAAGTGAGCCTCCCAAGTAGCTGGGACTACAAGCACCTGCCACATTGCCCAGCTAATTTTGTTTTGTTTTTTTCTATTTTTCATAGAGACACTTCCTGGGAAGAGGGTCTCACTCTTGCTCAGGCTGGTTTCCAACTCTTGAGCTCAAGCAGTCCTCCCACCTCGGCCTCCCAGAGTGCTTGGATTATAGGAGTGAGCCAGTGCACCTGGCCTACGTTACTGTTTTACAGTAAAATCAATAATACTATTTCAAAGGAATAAGGATGAAAATAGCTATGATTTCATTATCTAAGCCTTATAAAACCAAATGGCTTTCTCTTCCATGCTGCTATGATTTAAATGTCTATCTCTTCCAAAAACTCATGTTGAATTTCAACCTCTCTAAGGCAATATTGAGAGGTGGGGCTTTTAAGAGGTGACGGGGTCATGAGAACTCTGCCCTCATGAATGGATTCATCCATTTATGGATTAATAGAATAATGGGTTAATGGATTAATGAGTTATCATGGGACTGATGGCTTTCTAAGAAAAGAGACCAGAGCTAGCACATTAGCATGCTCAGCCCCCTCACATGTGAGACCCTGAGCCATCTCAGGATTCTCTTATAGTCTCTCACCAGATGTGACCCCTTGACCTTAAACTTCTCAGCCTTTATAACTATAAAAAATAAATTGCATTTCTCTATAATTACCCAGTTTTGAGTGTTCTAAGCAACAGAAAATGGATCAGGACACCTGCCTAAGCCATTAAAAGTCTAAGATTCTTCTGACAGATGTATCCTTAAAAGCTCCCAAAGAGAAACTACCTAAATGGCCATCAACAGTAGAATGAGTAAATATATGATGTTATATTCACACAGTGGAACACTATACTGCAGGGAACTGACTAATGTATTGAATCTCATGAACAAAATGCTAAGTGAGAGAGAAGTTAGACACAAAGGAGTATATGCTGGTAAAACAGATCTTGGGAATAGTTGTGAGGAGACAGTGGCAGGAAGGATGAGTAACAGGAATCGAGCACAGTGGAGCTTCTGGGGTGCTAGTATCATTCTTTTCTTAATCCAGATGGTGGTTGTATGAGTGCGTTCAGTTTATGATAATTCATCAGAAGGTATACTTACAAAATGCATACTTCTCTGTGATCAAAAATAACAAAAAGGTCTAGGGCTTAAAAAAATTTACCAGGAAGTGATTACTTGTTAATCATTGGCAACTCGCTCTGCATAATCTTTGTGTAAAAAAAAAAAAGCATTTCACAAATGTAGTTGGGAAGTCTGTATTGCTAGTAGTTTTCAAATTTACATTTATTATTGAGAGTTCTGTAGCTGCCATTAGAAAGTTTGGCAATTCTTTTGGACATCAACATTACAGCAAGAAAAGTATAAAAAGTTCACTCTTGCCAAAGCTGATTTTAAACTTTAATCACCATTTTAATTTGAGGATTAATTTACCCTCTATTGTTATTTGCAGACAGTGTTTAATCTCCACACTTAGACATTTTAAATCAGACATTTTAAATAGCTGATGGTAAATTAGTGTTCCAGGGCTTCTCTTTACCAACCAGCATTCCTGAGAACTTGTTTCAAGTTCCTGAGCTATGTATCATCCACAAGAGTTTGTACTGATTCACTGGGGACACAGTTCCACTTAGAACCAGAATGAAGAGAAGATGACAGAATGAAGATGATGACATAAGCTGGAAGTGACACATGCTGCTTCGCAATTTATGGGAGCTTTGGGCATGCCCCTTCAGCATACAAAGGAATGATTACACCTTAAAAATCTGAAAAACTGAGGTGGTGCCTGTGGCTCAAAGGAGTAGGGCGCCAGACCCATATGCCGGAGGTGGCGGGTTTAAGCCCAGCCCCGGCCAAAAACTGAAAAAAAAAAAAAAAAAAAAACACTGAAAAACTTTGTTAAATCTAAGAGATGCTATGTCAAGTTACATAGCTTAAATCATGAATTAGGCCATTTGAAAGAACTAGCTGGTCATAATATAGATTATATTTTATTTCAATGGCAGTCATGTGGACGGCAACATAACCAGACCCATTGCTGCCTTTGAAATTCTGTCACAAACATTTCAGCAAAACCCAGACTCAATGCATACTTCATTATCTACATGCACCAATCCCTTAAGAATGTCTTGAGTAGAGAATTCTGGGGTAATTAAACGCAATAGTGGCAAAATTCCTTGTAAATAGATCACTTCCCATCCCATTACATGTCTCTCTCTCTTTTAAAGAGAAGCATGGAAGTATTTTTAAAAAGATCTTTACACTTGAAAAAGATCTTTACACTGTCCCCCATCTTCCCTGCTCTCTGTTTTCTTTTCTCTTTCTCTTATCTCTTCCTCTGGACTCTCTTCTCTCTTTCTAATACGAAATAAACTTATGCTTTTATATCATAAAAAACCTTACGCTGATGTATAAATTTGTATAGAATAGTCTTTTAATCCATGACCTAAGTAAAAGTATACTTCCATAAATTTTGCCTTGATAATCCTCTCACAAATACAGCTAAATTCTTTTTACTAAGCTTAAAGTGAGATGAAAAATAATTTTTAATTTTCCAGCATGTATCTTCTGATTTCAGGGTACTTCCCAAGATTAACTATTGAGTATATAATAGAAGGAATCTAGTAAAAATAATTCATATTATATTCAAGGACGTGATATACACAAGGCAACTATATGTGGGACAAGTACAGAAGACATTCAGTAAATGGTAATGTAATATTATTATTTAAAGAGCTAGGAGGAAAATAATTGTTGAGATTATTTATAGAACTATAAAGAGCAGAGGTAAGCCAACTTTCGTTTGTTGATGTTTCTAGAATGGGAAGATGATAACTTTACGTAAGTCTGAACTGTTTTAGAATGTTTGGTTGTAATATGGTAACGACAGATATCACAACATCAACATCAAAGTGTGCTTTTTTGCATATTAAAATACTTTGAAGATTAAAGTAGAAATAGAAGTTAAGTTGCCATGTGATCACAGAATTTTTTTAGTGGACTCTAATCAGAGGTGGCAACCCAGACTAGTGGAAGGTGTATTGGTTCTTGTGGCCAAAACTCCTGGTATTGACACTGTGCTTTGTCACTCAGTAGATGTGAGTAAAGGAAAGCCTCTCTGCCTTGTGGTCTGTCAAAGAGGAATAAGGTCCCTCATCAGAGGGACATAGAGACTGGAGATAAAGTATGGAGAACCTTGGAAAGGGCCTGGAATGTGGAAAACACTCCAGACCACTGAAGTCACATAAGAGGTTCTGAGTCAAAAACTGATCTTTGAGTGTTTATGAAATACTGTCAGCCTAGCCCCTCTTTCATAATGTAGGAAAATGGCAAGTAGGACTTGCTCATCTTCCCATTCTAGAAACATCAACAAATGAAAACAACAAATACTCATTGTTGTTTGGTGGGCCCGGGCTGGGGATTTGAACCCGCCACCTTAGGTGTATGTGGCTGGCGCCCTGCTCATACTTAAAAACCAAGCCATCAGAGGAGATAGATTCCTTCAATAAACATTTGGTGAGTAGGATGCTAACCTTCTTATTAGAAAATTGGAGAATGATAGTGAAACGTTGCAGTGTATTTGGTTAGACAACATATTTTCATTGACTCATACTTTTGACATTATTAATTTTTATCAAGCCTTTCTACCTACACTTTCTGGAACTTCTGAGAACTTGAAAGCACTCCTCTTCATAGAGTACTGGTGTGGGAGCCAAACTAATTAACTCAAATCGCAAGTCAAACTACTTCCTTTTTTGCTGTTGTTTATTCAGGACAATGTGCCAGCCCACACCAGGACCGGGGACCTTATCATACCTAGGCATTAAAGCCCACATCTTGACCCCCACCGCCCCCCCCCCACCGCCCCCCATGCCCCTTTTGCACTCGTCACCTACCTGCGACCCCCGCCCGTTTTACATTCGTCACTCTATACTCGCCCCACCTGCGGACCGTGACCCCGCCCCTTTTGCACTCATCACTCTACTCTGTATTCACGCCACCTGCGACCCCCACCCCTTTTTGCACTCGTCACTCTACTCTGCGCTAGCCCCGCTTGGGACCCTTAGCCTTCTCATTCGGTCACCTGAGACAATGACGACGCTCCCTAAGACAATCAACCCTGAAAACGACCACCTTATACCTGTCGGTTTAAGACAGATATAGTTTATCTACCAATAAGGGAATTAGGTGGGACGGTCTCAGGGAGGGAAGAGGGAAAGGTATAAAGGCATTGT
>CAUYQV010147468.1:0-26219 GCA_963574575.1 Galagoides demidoff | reverse complement strand
CCCTGGGCACGCCGACCCCGGGATACCCGACGCGTGGGATCGTTTGTATTTCTGTAGTGTTCACTTGGGTACAGGACACCAGGGGAACAGCACACCAGGGGAACAGGACACAGGGGGACAGGACCCCAGGGGGACATGACACCAGGGGGACACAACACCAGGGGGGCAGCACACAAGGGGGACAGGACATAGGGGGGCAGGACACCAGGGGAACAGCACAGAAGGGGGGCAGCACACAGGGGAATAGCACACAAGGGGGACAGCACACAAGGGGTATAGGACACAGGGGGACAGGACACAGGAGGACAGGACACAAAGGGGACAGCACATGAGAGGAACAGCACCAAGGAGGACAGGACACGGGTAATAGCACACAAGGAGGACAGGACACCAGGGGGACAGCACATGAGAGGGACAGCACATGGGGGACAGGATATGAGGGGGACAGGACATGAGGGGAATCTGAGAAACAAATGAAATGTCCTCAAGAGACTCACTCAAATTATCACTCAATAAAGACAGGTTATATACATGTCTTCTGTTATATAAAAAAGGGTCTTCCAGGCCAAGGGAATGTCCTATGTAAAATATACCAAGATAGGAAATTTGGGGGGAAATTATTAACATTTCCTTAGTATCCTTCCTTACTCAGCAGGGAGATGGTACAGGGAGATGAAGTAGGCAGATCTGAAGGGTTTTGTTCTCCATGTGCTGGAGCTTGGATTGGTCCTGGCAGAGATAGGATGCAAGCAGGGATGCTGTGTGGTTGTGTTTGCTGGAGGAGAGTGAGATGAAAGCCAGTAAATCAATCAGGATAGAGAGAGCTGATGGGAGACAGCACTGTCCACAGGGGAAAGACAAGGGGATAGTTAAGAGGAAAAAACAAATAAGCCTTGCACACAATAGATGCTCAATACATTTTGTTTCAAAACAAAAGCGTGGACCACTACAGCACTGGCCATGAATGTCCCCTCTGACTTTGACATTTTCAGTGTGACTTCATTCTCAAGAGGAGCTGAGAGACGTAAAAGGTTGTCTGTGTTATGATTGTTTCACCAGCTCAGTTGAAAAGGGATGTTTCCTAAGATTCCACCAGAGAGTGAGTGTCTGCCGTGGTCCCTGAGATCCCACCCGGGGTGAGTGTCTGCCCTGACTCTTATGCTTCTCCTAAGAAAGTTCCCTGCCTTCACGGAGCACACCAGGCCTCTGAGCTGGATACTGCGTCTGCTGGTTCAGAGATAAAAAACCTCAGACTCAGGGAGATATGGTGACTTGACCAAAGTCACACAGTTAGTATGTGACAGAACCACAATTCAGTGTCAAATTTTTGTGACTCCAAACGTTATTTTTTTTATTTCAGATTGGTATTAGGGTACAATTGTTTAGGTGACATGGTTTTCATTTCTAAGGTAAAGTTCAAGTTGTAGTTGAGCCCTTCACCTGGAGGTGGGGGTGCTGAACACCCTCACATTGGGCAGGCTAGGTGAGATCCCGCCAATCGCCCCCCTCTCCCTCCCCCTCGCGAGACTGTACTTTTCTTTCTCTGTCATGTGGGCACGTAGCTCTTTATATATTGGTTTCATGTTAATATTGATGACATTGGATACTTTTTCATATTAGTATTTAGTACATTGGATACTTTTTCTTTCCGTTCTTAAGATACTTTGCTAAGAAGAATGTGTTTCAACTTCAAGTAAACACGAAAGATGTAAACTCTCCATCTTTTCTTATGCTAAATAGCACTCCAGTGGTATACTTATACCACAATTTGTTAGTCCATTCGCGGGTTGATGGGCACTGGGGTTGCTTCCATGTCTGGCAATTGTGAATTGAGCTGCAATAAATGTTCTGGTGGAAATGTCTGTGTGGTAAAATGATTTTAGTTCTTCTGGGTAGTTACCTAGTAATGGGATTGGGGATAAAATGGCAGGTCTACTTCTAGTTCTTTGAGGATTCCTCATACTTCTTTCCATAGAGGTTGTATTAGTTTGCAGTCCCACCAGCAGTGCAAGAGTGACTCTGAATGTTAACATCTTTCCACCACAATCTATTACTTGAAAATAGTTGAAAATTCTAATTCCTAACACTGGCTTGACACTGAATTCATTAGGGGATTTTTTTTGTTATTGTTGTTGTTTTTGCAGTTTTTGGCCAGGGCTGGGTTTGAACCCTCTACCTCCGGCATATGGGGCCAGTGCCCTACTCCTTTGAGCCACAGGTGCTGCCCAGGATTTTTTTTTTTTTAAGCAGATGTCTAGGCCCTGTATCAGATTTACCAAACTGGAAATTCCTGGGGAAGAATAGGGACATCTATGGTTGTTTAAACATCCTTGAGAAATTCTAATGTGTAGGCTGTTTTGAGAAGTTAATTCATGAGGTAAGAGCAAAGTTTTGTCTACATTGGAAAGTTAAAGGAAATTAAAGGGTCCTTGCCCTCATTCATTGGTTGAGAGGATCATCAACCATACTTCTATCTAATCCTCATATTCGCCCTTACAAAAAGACCATACAGTATTGCAAACTGAGCCACCACAGAGAGGAAAGAATGAAATCTCTTATCCCAGATTAACTAATAAGTAGATGTGGTTACAGTACTCCAGTAATTTCCAACTCAGATCTGAATTGATCGATGGGGAAAAAAAGTTAAAGTTTCAACGAGAAGTAAAGAAAAGAAATACTCTTTCCTTGGTCCTTTTCAGCTGATACTACAGTGATCTTATCCTAATTCCTTCATTAATTTCCATACATTTATCATCAAAATCCCTCCATTTATCTCAAGGTCTTTCCCTCTCTCTACCCAGCTCCACCTGGCTAACTCCTGCTCATCCTTGGCGAGTCGGTATAAAGTCAGTGTTACCTGACCTCCCGCAGGTTTGGAAGCTTCTCTTCCGTCCTCCCACAGTGTCCTGTGTCTGCTGCCCGCGCTGCCGTCCACCTGACGGTGTAATCATGGCCGGTGTTGTCTGTCTCTGTCAGGGAATAGACTGTTTATATTCCACTTCATGCTCTCAGAATCTAACAGAGCCTGGAACAGCATCCATGCTCAAGACATATCTGTGGGTGAATGACTACATGAAAGGAGAAAGAAAGGCTGAAAAGAGAAAGAAGGAAGGACATTAGAAATGTCCTTTGGAGAGCACTGTCAACACAAAGCCTCCATGGCTGACAGATACAAGGTGTGATGGAGAATAACTAAGCTTAATATTAAAAAAGAAATGGGCAAATATATTACCTCGGATCCCTAGGATTGTGATAAGGCTGACATTTCCTCCAAGGCTTTACCGTTGCATGTGAATTACCATCTGTCCCACCTGAATAACCTGCTCACAGACATCAATGGGTAAGGGAGGGCAATAGCGCCCCCCAGAGGCTGCGGGCAGGATCTGGGAAGCCTCCAGCATCTCGCTCAGGGAAACCTGCTCCCAGACTGAGATAAATGGCAGGTTCTGCATAGAGTGGTCATCTGCAGGCTGACGGCAGAGGATAGGGAAGAAAGCAACAATCAAAAGACTGCTTCCTTCTCAAATTACTTATTTGCTTCCAGGGAACTAAATAACTCATAAAATAGAGTCTCCATGATTTGCCACTCGGCAGCAACAACAAAGCTATTACAGAAACCTGAATAAAATAAAATCAAAATATTCCTCATGGGTTTCATGAAACACTTGTAGTATTTCATCTTAATACTGGAAACTCAGTCGATGTGCTGGATAAGTTCCTGGGTCTACATCCCCAGAAGTATTTGCTTCTTACAGGTGAGGCCTGGGTTTTCTGTTGCTGAATCGTCACTACCCACCTGAGCACCTGGCATGAGGTAGGTGGTAAATGAACATTTACTGACAAATGCATGCATATGCCGTGTGCTTCCGACGAGACCAGGCCCCCCGGGTGAGTCCGCCAGCCACAGGATGGGCGACATGCTCTGCTGACCAATGGGCATCCTGCCTCTGGACGGGGACACTGTATGCTGAGCCATCTGTTTTCAGCATCCTTGTTTATTCTGCTTTCTTAGTAGGAAGTTAAAATAGCAGAGGAATATTAACAATAATTACCCTCGGAAATGAGTGTGAGCCCACGCACAGTTTAATGCCTACTAATAGTTCATGATAAAGACAGGAATCATCAAAAATAAGTAACTCATTAGGTTGAAAGTGTAATTGTCAACACAAACACTATCTCCTCGTCTGCCTGGCCTGAGTCAGCCAGTTTTCATGGCCGGTTTCTCTCGTCCCATCTCCTGCTGACCTTCACTGCCTTTGACTCAGCACGTGACCTCATGTTTCCGTCTCTTACTGCGCTCTCCAAGTGCCCCCCTCTGATTCTCCTGCTTTCTCCTCTCTGTCCCAGAGGATGATAAACTCCCCCGCCCTGTTGGCCGAGCTGCCCAGGGGCTCACCCCTCACAGCCTCCTTCCCTGAGCCTCATTCCAGCTCTGTTCCTGGCTCTGAGGGCTCATCCCCAGCACCCCTTAGGCTAGTTGCATCCTTAACAGGTCCTCCTTGACCCCTGTTCCTTACCCAGCTCTCTGCTCTCTTCCTCAGACAGAGAAGCTGCTGCAGCCCCTCCATCACTCCCCAGTTCCCTGTGCTGCTCTTGTACCCAGCATTCTGCCCAAACTACAGGGATAACTGTCGGCCAGACTTCCACAGCAACAGACTGGGGCTCCTTCTGGGCCCCATGTTGCCTTTCTGGACATCACCCTCCACCTCTCCCTCTGTCCCCTCCTATCCTCCCAGGGAGCCTGCAGAAAGGCCACATCATACAGCCAAGCTATCCCAGATGGTGCCGCCACTTGTTTATTGAACACTTTTCTGTATATGTACTTGTTAAACTGTATTCTGATTAATTTGTTTATACTTCTGCCTTCTTTTTCAGATTAGGAGCTTCTTACAAACAGAAAATGTCTGAATTATCTGCCTCACAAGTACCTGGCCCACAATAAAGAGGGCCCACAAAATTCTAATAAAGGAAGAAAAAAAGGGGAGAAGGCAGACTAACCAACACCTGATGCTACCCGGACGATGTGATTTCGGAGGTGGCTATAGGTTTTAGACATCATGGAACTGAAGGTTGCCTTAAGGTCATTTTTAAAGTGAAAAAAGAGAAAAACAGAAAGTTAAAATCATTTGTCCAAATTCACACAACTCAATAATGGAAAAAGTTAGTCTAGAATCCACGACTCCAAATCCAAGGCTCTTTTTTTATACTACACATTTACTTCCTCAAAAATTAACTAGTCAATTAACTAAGCAATAAGTGAAAAGAATTGGTTGAGGACTTACTAGGTTTTTTTTTTTTAATAGTTCTCCTGTTAGTTTTTTTGCCTTTTTTTAAATTTATCATGCATCATTGTACATTAATGCAATCATGGGGTACAATGTGTTGATTTTATATACAACTTGAAATGTTTTCATCAAACTGGTTAACATAGCCTTCATGGCATCTTCTTAGTTATTGTGTTAAGACATTTATATTCTACACATAGTATTTCACATGTACCCTTGTAAGATGCACCATAAGTGTGGTCCCACCAATTACCCTCCCTCCACCCATCCTCCCCACCTCCCCACACTCCCCCTCCCCTTATAACAAAGATATATGTATCAGAATGTTTATTGCAGCCCAATGCATAATTGCTAAGTCATGGAAGAAGCCCAAGTGCCCATGGACCCATGAATGGATCAATAAATTGTGGTATATGTACACCATGGAATATTATGCAGCCCTAAAGAAAGATGGAGACTTTACCTCTAACATGTTTACCTGGATGGAGCTGGAAAATATTCTTCTTAGCAGAGTATCTCAAGAATGGAAGAAAAAGTATCCAATGTACACAGTCCTACTATGAAACCAATTTATAGCTTTTGTATGAAAGCTATAACCCAATTATAGCCCAAGACTTACTAGGTTTTAAGATGGTTCCAAGGTTTCAAGGAGTAACACAGTGTGGTCTCCATTCTAACAGAGTAGAGAGATGATAAGCCAGCACAGAGCACAAAATGTTAGTTAGTAACTTCTGAGAGAAAAACAAAGCAGTGTGAAAGGGCAGCTCGTAACCAGAATGGGTGCATTTTTGTTTTTGGAAGAATGGAAATGAAGGGCTTCTCTGAGGAGGTGAGAGGCAATGGAAAACAGCATGAAGTTCTGAATGAGTTGAGCAGGGCCCTCAACTGAGGGCAGGAGAAATGCAAGGACTGTGGGTCTGAGACGGAGATGACCCTGCCATGATCACAGACTTCACCCAAGACAGATGTGGGACGTGAGTCAGGGATTCCGGCACGTGTCAAATCATAGAGAGCCTTGGAGACCACAGTGAGATTTCATTACCCTGCTCCTAAAGAGAAAAGGGTGGGGACCCACAGCAGGGCCTTCCACTCTGAAGAGAAGTCTCTTCACCTATCACAGCCACATCCCTCACGGTATCCCCTCCCATCCCACCACCTCTTTATCCCCTAATCTAAATGAAGTGAACATTCATTGGATTAATTGTTCCTTTGGCTGTGCAGAAACATTTTAATTTAATCAAATCCCATTGATTACTTTTCATTGTTGCTGTGATTGCCTTTGGGGTCTTCTTCATAAATGCTTTGCCTGGGCTGCTATCTACAGTAGTTTTTCCAACATTTTCTTCTAGAACTCTTATAGTTGCATGCCTTAGGTTTTAGTCTGTTATCCTCATGACCTAATTTTTGTGAGTAGTGAGATGTGTGGGTCCCATTTCAGGCTTTTCCATGTGGCTATCTGATTTTCTCAGCATTATTTATTGAATAGGGATTCTTTTCCCCATTGTACTTTATTGTCAGCTTTGTCAAGATCGGATGGCAGTATGAGGATGGTTTCGTGCCTGGGTTCTCTGTTCTTTTTTTTTTTGAGACAGAGCCTCAAGCTGTCCTCCTGGGTAGAGTGCCACGGCATCACAGCTCATAGCAACCTCCAACTCCTGGGCTCAAGCGAGTCTCCTGTCTCAGCCTCCCAAGTAGCTGGGACTACAGGCGCCCGCTACAACGCCCGGCCATTTTTTTTGGTTGCAGCCATCATCGTTGTTTGGCGGGCCCAGGCTGGGGATTCAAACCCGCCACCTTAGGTGTACGTGGCTGGTGCCTTAGCCGCTTGAGCCACAGGCGCTGAGCCAGTGGTTCTCTGTTCTATCCATAGTCCTGTGTCTCTGTTTTTGTGCCAATACCACACAAGTGGTTGCGGCTACTGTCGCCTTGCACTATAGCTTGACCGTGACCAAGGTGACGCCTTCCGGGAAGGTGACACCTCTTAATTTGTGCTTACTGCCTAAGGTTGCCTTGGCTACTTAGGGTCTTTTCTGTTTCCACATGAAGGGTAAAACTATTTTTTATAGATCTGGGGGAAATGACATTGGCATTTTAAAGGGCATTGCAGTGACTCTGTAAATCACTTTGTCTAGTATAGACATTTTAATAATGTTGATTCTACCGATTGGTGAGCATGATATGTTTTTTCCATCAGTTTACACAGTCTTTGGAAAATAGTATGGCGATAAGTTAAAGAGTTGAAAGCAGACCCATAATTTGATCCAGCAATCCCACTACTAAGGATTTATCTAAAGGGAAAAAGTCATTTTATGTGAGAATAAAAGATACCTAAAAGATACCTTCACTCAAATGTTCATAGCTGCACAATTCACCATCGCAAAGATGGAATCAGCCCAGCTGCTCATCAACACAAGTGGATTAACAAAATGTGAGTACACCACAAAGCTATTCAGCTGTTAAAAACACAGGGAGACCATTCTTCTAAGTGAAGCATTGCAAGAACAGAAAAACAAACTCCACGTGTCCCCACTGCTAAACTGGAACCAGTGGGTCAGCACTCATGGGCACAGCAGGAATTTAAACTCAATTAAATCCAAACACGTGGGGGTGTCAGTTCACACCTAGTGGATGTAACACATGCTAGCCATGGGTGTACTTCTGATGCAAACTGTGAAAAAGCAATTTATGTAACCAAAATGCGTGTACCCCTGTAATAGTCTAAAAATATATATAAATCATGGGCGGCACCTGTGGCTCAAAGGAGTGGGCTCCGGCCCCATATGCCAGAAGTGGTGGGTTCAAATCCAGCCCTGGCCAAAAACTGCAAAAAATAAGATAAATAAATAAATATATAAATCAAAGTGACCAAAGGCTTTGGGCGAGGATATCTTCCCTCCCCCCCCTTTTCATTTCAGAATATTAGGGGTGTAGATGTTTTGTTTGTGTACTTTGTGTTTGTACTGACTGAGTCAGTTATACATGTAAGTGTGCCCTTCACCCCCAGCTGTGGATTTACCCTCCCCCTCCGCCCAGCTCAATCTTCATTGAGATTTATTTCCGTATATGCACTCACTTAAGTGTTGATCAATTAGTTCCAATTTGGTGTTGAGTATGTGTCTGTTTATGGGATGTTTACTTACAAGAATGGTTTCCAGTTCCCTGCAGGTTGTCCAAAAAGATGCTAGATCACCGTTCGTTATGGCAGAGCGGTGCTCCACAGTATACACACACCACAGCTTAGTAATCCATTCATGGTCGGTGGGCACCTGGGTTGTTTCCACATCCTCACGATTATGAATCGCGCTGCTGTTAAACATTCGAGCATAGGAGTCCTCTTCATAAACTGACCTTTTCCTTTTGGGGGTACACAGCGGTGGGGTCTGCGGGATGAGCAGGGTATGAGAGTTCCTGTCTCTCCACAGCCACACCAGCGTCTGTAGTCTCGGGACTTTTTAATACCCCCCACTAGGATACCTTTGAGATCTTTTTCTTTGTAAATCTCCACAGAAAGCAGGGGAAGTCAGTCTCACATCCAGTTGCATATCCGATCCTTTCCAGAGCCTGAGCCTGTGCGCTGTGACAGGAGCAGCGTCCCGCAGCAGGTGAGGGAGACAGCGCCCGGCTGGCACTTCAGACACCGGGTCCCATCAGAGCCACCTTCTTGGGCACCTTGCCTGACTTCCTTCCCTCCTTCGTTTACCCAGTAATTAGAAACTGTCATCAACGGATTTTTAATGGTTTTTTAAATTCCTAAAATATATTCCCCAGAGCAAACCTTTGGTTTAAAATTCTGTTTATAAAAACGGCATCATTTCCCCCTCTCCAGGTCCTGCGCCTGTCCGCTGTGCCCCTGCGGTAGCTGGAACAATCCCGCCCTCTGGTGGTCAAGCCCAAGCCCTGCACAGCTGGAGACCACGACCCCGTCCAGATTTGGGACCATTAATCACCTAAGGGGTGGAGTGTATGGGTCTCACTTACTCACCGTGGGCTACACTTGAATGATGTGAGTGTTCTCATTGTCTCTGTTTAAATTCTACTATGTAAAACAAGCACTTTGTCTGAAATTAACGAAATGTTCCAACTCAATCCCAAAGCCATGAGATACATTTGCAATTTTTCTCTTGCTGCTGACACCTTAAGACATTAAAACTAAAAGTCAGTCATCCTCCATTTTCATTAAGGAATTTGCCTATTTTAATTAAAGTTTTTGAGATCATTAAAATTTAACAGGTAGTTGTAAGAAGTAACACTGAGCTATCCGAGTGCTATTTACCGGGTGTGACACATTACAGCCAGGGCCCTGAGGTGGCGCCACAGCAACACAGACGTCACCTCACCCAAGCAGCTTGGCTGTTCCCTCTTTCAACGTTTTCAGCTCCCAGAGCCCTCCTGCCCTCACCCACTCCTGAACCCTGGCAATAACCAGTCTTCTCTACCTGGCTGTAATGTTGTCATTTCATATATAAGAGCACACAGTGTGTGACCTTTGGGACTGGCTTTTTCCCCATTCAGTGTAGTTCTCTGAGGAGTCACCCAGGTTGTCCTGTGCTCCCGTCCCACCTCCTTACTGCTGGGTAGCCGTCCATGGTATGGGTGGGCTGCCATGTAACAATGTACCCAATGAAGGGTGCCAGAGTTGCTTCCCGTCTGGGGCTGTTAAAAAAACATCTGCTATAAACATATGTGTGCAGAGTTCTGCGTGAGCAAGTCTTCACTTCCCTCGGGTGAGTGCCCAGGAGCACAGTCGCTGGGTGGTAGGGTAGGTCCATATTTAGCTTGGAAGAACCTGCTCACTTGCTTCCTAGAGTGGCCGCACTGTTATACATCCCCCCAGCACTATGTGCATGGCCAGCCTCTGTGCACTCCTGCCTGAATTTGGCGCTGTCACTATTTATTAGGGGTCCTCAAACTTTTTAAACAAGGGGCCAGTTCACTGTCCCTCAGACTGTTGGAGGGCCGAGCTGCGAGCCCTGGGACGAGTTGACTGCTAAGCAGGACAGGTAGCAGCAGCAAAAACACCTGGTGGGCCAGATAAATGTCCTTGGCGGGCTACATGTGGCCCATGGGGCTGTAGTTTGAGGACACCTGTGCCATTCTGATGGGGGGTAGTGATGTCACACTGTGGCTTTACTTTACAATTCATGGATGGAGAATGGTGTTGAACAGCTTTTCACATCGTAATTTGCAGTCTAAAAACACTGTTCGGTAAACTATTTCTTTATGCTTTCTATCTCTTTTCATTTTTTTTCTTAAACAGAGTCCTACTCAGTCACCCCAGGTAGAGTGCTGTGTCAGCATAGCTCATGGCAACCTTAAACTCTTAGGATCAAGCAATCCCCTTGCCCCAGCCTCTCTGGTAGCTGGGACCACAGGCGCCCACTAAAAAGCCTGGCTATTTTTAGAGATGGGGTTTCACTTGCTCAGGCTGTTCTGAAACTCCTGAACTCAGGTGATCCTCCCGCCTCAGCCTTCCAGCATGCTGGGATCACAGGCTGAGGCCACCGCACCTGGCCTTTTTGTCTGTTTCTTAATTGGATCATTTGCTGTTTTTAAATGTTGAGTTGTGAGAGATGCGTGTCTGTTTTAGATACTAGTCCTCTGTTAGATGTCTGGTTCACAGACACCTTCTATCTATAGTTCATTTGTCTTCTTCTCATGGGGTCTTTCACAGAGCAAAAGTTTTAAATATCCATGAAGTCCAAGTTCTCAGTTTTTTCCTTTGGTGTCCATGTTGCCATAAGGGTCTCACAGAAATGTGATGTAGTGAACAACAAGCCTGCTTATTGAAATTGTGTTTTAAATAAAGGTGACTATCTGTTCACTCAGGCAAAATGGTGAGCTTTCTTTATTTGCTGTTGGTTTATATTGGCAATCTTGTGCATGCACACTATACAGCAATGACCTCATTAATATTCATTACAATCCCTCTGCAGGTGGACACTGGGCATCAATGACTTCATTAATCCATTTAAACAGCTTATGACCACCCGCCCTGTAAGTAGCTCCTCTCTGGTAATCTGATAATCCACCCAACATACACCTTTAAGCATAACCCTTTCAACATAACCCAGTTTAACGTAACTTAGTGAAGAACATGTTGTCAGTCATTACTTTCTTTGTTCTTATCTGACGAAGCCTGAGGCTATGGGAGAAAGACTATTTGAATGTCTGTTCTGCTGACCATGCCATTGGGAGACAGTTACCTCGAATCCTTAAGCAAAGCATAGAGAAACTTCTTGGGCATACAGGAATTTGTGTGGAAACCTCTGCTCCCATGTAGACCTTAAGTCAGGGGGGTTTTGCTGGAGCCTTTTATAAGGAATTCTCAGGCTGGACTTCTCAAAAGCCTTTCATGAGCCAGGTTTCATCTGTGGCATTAGATACCTGTGGGCATTGGGTAAATGCCTCTTCTCTTGAGGTCCCCTAGGACATTTCCATTTCCAGACCCATCAGCAAGCGACTTTTGTCATTTACCACAGATCAGGAAAGGTTACTGATGGGTATCTGGCCAGTTTTCCGAAGGGCTTTTTCATTGGCCTTATAAAGTCAACTTTAATTCCTTAACACAGTCTGGAAATGCTATTCCAGCCGAAGCCTTGGTCATGTTAGGCCTGCAACTAACCTGGCCACATGGGATTCTGCCTCAGTTTCTTACAAGTATGCCTGCACAAAGTCTTTTCACTGCTCTCTCTCAAAAGGCTTTTTTGGCCAGAGGCATATAGGCGTTTCACCTATATGTCCAGTCTAAGAACTCTTTGGCTAGGCCTAGATCTCAAACTTTTCCCTCGTTTCTCAAAAGTTTTGTAGTGTTGCACTTACAGTTTGAATCTGTGCTCCATTTACTTTTATTTGAGGTGTAAAACTCAGGCTCAGCTTCTTCTTGAAGAGCTCCAGCATCACTGGTTGGAAAGTCTGTCTTTCCTGCATCAGACTGCTGTTGCATCTTTGTCAAAACTAAGTTGGGCAAGGACACAATCAACAGAGTGAAAAGGCAACCCAGGGAATGGAAGAAAATATTTGCAAATCATATATCTGATAGAAGGTTAATAACCAGGATATGAAGAATTCCTATAACTCAAAAAGAGAACAGTCCAATTTAAAAATAGGTAAAGCACTTGTATAGCTATTTCTCCAAAGAAGATTCATAAGTGGCCAACAAACACATGAACAGATGCTCACCTACAGGACACCGTGAGAATGGCTAGGACATTTTTTAAAAAGAAAACAAGTGTGGGGAAGAATGTGGAGAAACTGGAACACAGTGACTGTTGGTGGTGAGCTGCTGCAGCTGCTATGGAAAATTCCTCAAAAAATTAAAAATAAAGTTGCCATATATCCAGCAATTCCACTTCCAGGTAGACACCCAGAAGAGCTGAAAGCAGGAATTGAGCATTGACTCTTATGCATCCATTCTATTTCAAAGCTTATCTACAAATTTTAGTTACTGTATCTTTTTGCTCTAAAATTTCCATTTGATTTTTTCTTTGTATCTTCTGTATATGCAACTGTTACACCGTTGTATACAAGGGACTTGAGCATCTGTGAATTCTGGTGTTCACAGGGGGTCTTGGAACCAATGCCCTGGGAATGTCAAGGGAAAGGTGTACAGGCTCCAGGCGCAGCCACAAGGATGTGTTCACATACACACACACACAATGCCACAGGGTGGGAACTCATTACCAAGGGGCAGGGAACGAAGTCTGGGCTTCTTACTTGGCCGTCTCCAACACCATCCCAATGGAGCGGGTAGCTGTGGTGCCATGTCACAGCTTCGTAAGGGTCTGGGCCTCCACCGAGCCCTCGCCAGTGGGCATGCAGTTCCCCTCTGTGGTGTTTGAATAGCTATCTTTTCCAATGTTCTGTCTTTCTGGGCTGCCCCCTCTTCTCCTTTGCTTAGAGAAAGCAGGCCATGGGGGGTTATTTTTTATTTTCTTGTGCTTTGTCTGTGCCCATCGGTGCTTCTGAGTTGCCAGCTTCTTCAACTTCAAGTCTGGGAGAGTCAGGGCAAGAGAAAAGCCAGGGAACCCGCCCCTACACCAACCATGCCATTTCTTGGGTCCCCCAGTCCCTGGCCAGTGGGCTGCCTGCTTTCTGCCTTTTATCTTCTAGTATTTGTTTTATCCACGAGGTCCATGATGTTTAGTTGTACCTAGCAGGAGAATCAGAAAAAAAATATGTTCTATTCCACCTTTCTAGGAAAAAAAATTTCCATACCTTTGACTCTGTATCTGAAGACAGTTCCTAAACAAGGTATGCCCACTCTAAACGGCTGGGTGTCCACCGGTGTCTTTTCTGCCAGATGTCTTCATTTCCATCTGTCATTAATTTCCAGTCTTTTAAACAAATCCAGTCTACATCACTGCTTTAAAAACAAGAAGTTTCTGTAATCAATTAGCCTATAATTTACTAAAATATACTCTTAACTAATAAAAAATAGGGAAGAACATAAATCTTAATGTTTGTTTTTTTTTTAATTTTCATACAGTTTCTGTAGACACAGCCTTTGCTTGGTCAGGGTAGCAGCTAAGAGATCAGGCTTCTGAAACTTAACTTCTCTACACACTAGTTGTGAGGCGTTAAGAAAGTTTCATAACCTCCCGAGCTTTCATTTTTCATTTAAGATGGAAGTAACATGAGTTCTCACCCTTAAAGCTATTGAGAGAATTAAGTGCCACACCCCAATCACAGACCCTGCTCTCCCCCAAAGCCTACCACTAACCTGAGTTTTACAGTAATCCCTTCCTTATTTTTAAAAATATTTGTATACACATAGACACTATAATTTACATTTTCCCATTTAGCAATTACTTTAAGTCTCTTTTCAAAATCAACATTGTATTTTAGAATAGTTTTAGATTTGCAGAAAAGTTGCATAGATAGCAGAGTTCCCATATAGTCCCCTCTCATCTCCTCCCGTCGGTGACGTGCACCATCTCACACCTGGAGCGTTACTGTGACCTGGAGTCCGCACTTTATTCAGATTGCCTTTGTTTTCATCTCATTTCTGTTTCTGTTCTCAGGCCTGATCCAGGACACCACATTCCATCCCGTCCACGTGTGTCAGGAGGCCCCTCTTGACTATGACGGTGTCTCAGACTTTTCCTTGCTTTTGGTGACCTTGACAGTTTTGATAAATACCAGCCAGGCATTCTATAAAACATCCCTCGGTTGGGGCAGTCTGCTGTTGTCCTCACTGTTAGATTAGAGCTATGGGTTTGGGGAAAGAAGGTCACAAAGCGGAATGTCCTTGTTGTCACATCAAGTCCGGCGACAACACTACTTACCACAGTCGATGGCAGCTCACACTTGGGGAGGGGGAGTTGTGCCCCACCCTCTTGAGGGGACATTACCTCCGTGATTTCTTTAGAGCTCTTCTCCGTGGAGTTTTTATCCCATCTCTCTTATTTATTTATTCATTCAGTTCTTTATATCAGGAACATGTATTATATATTTTGAGTCTATTTCCACACTCTTTTGTTCTAATCATCCATATTTAACCACTGGGAACTCTCAGTTGCCTCCGAGTCCCTTTGTCACATCCCTGTCACCCTATCTTTGTGATTTTTCGTTTGCTTTAGAACTTTCTTAGTTTCTGGCCTTGCAAGGTGCTCCGGGCTCATCTTGTAAACTTTCTGCCCCAGTCCTACAATCAGTCATTTCTCCAAGACTCTCAAGTTTTATTAATTGGAAAAAGTATTAGAAACCAAGGTCTGACCCTGACGCTGCTCCCTGCCCCTGGGGGGGTGGCGTCTCCCGGTCCTCTCAGCTCTGACGTAACACATGTTACCAGCTCTCCAGGTAACACATGTGCTTACTGACCCATATCTGTAAATATTTCCATAAGGATCCACCTGTATATATTAGCCTGAACAAGAGTTCATACTCTATGTCCGGCATTATTCCAACCATGAAAAGCTGATTTGGGAAACAATTCTGACTGGCCGGGCGTGTGTGTGCCTGGTGTCTCCTACACAGTTTGCTCCAGGCAGAGGGTAGAGCAGGGATGGAACAGACACAGCGTCTGCCTCTGTGTGGCTCACGTCCTCGTGACCAGCTGCAGCAAGTGCCAACTTCCCCACAGAAACCACTCAGCTCCGGCCACTCTATACTTATTACCTGCTTGGTAGCTCAGGGATATATTTTAAAAGATTATTTTTTATATTCATCCAGTATTGTTTTCAGGAAGAGGGATGTTCAAAGCATCTAATCTTCCATATTGCCAGAAATAGAAATCTGTAATTTCTTTAAAAGCAAATCCTTTGCGAATCGTATTTTAGGAACTAACCCCTGGATTTCCAGACCTGTGCTGCATATGTATTTAAATGTCCTCGCCGCCTGGTACGATTTACACCAGGGCTTTTCTTTCCCTCACGTCTATGCACGTGACCTTTCTATCCCTCTGTTAAAGGCACGAAGCAGAAGCAGTATTATGGGAGCAAAAATGACAAGAGGAAGAAACAGTCTTTGTGTCGGGAGCAAGGAAGATGTGGTTTTATGCTAAGATAGTTTTTTGGTAATCAAAAGGGGAGTCTCTAGAAAACGCAAAGATTGTCCTTACACTGTGGCACACCAAAAAAAGGAGGAGAATCATTGAGAAAGAGCCAATCTCCCTGGCCCTCTGCGGCCCCTGCCCCTGAGGTCAGCCCTGCAGAGAAAAAGGGAGGGGCTGGGTGGTGGGCAGAGCTGGGGGTCACTGGACAGGAGCGGGGATGGCACCAGGAGCCTTGATGATGGCAGCTCCGGCCAAGGAGGTGTGTGGACACCAAACACCTGTGGGCTTTTGGATCCTCAGAGTAGAAGCAAAACTGTTGTCTCCATTCCCTGGAGGACGGGAGTCCTCTGGGCAGTTGCAAGATCAATGCCTGTCATCCAGCAGACCCCACACCCCACAGCCTCCTGTAGCCTGTCCACCCTGCCCTGGACAGGCTCTGCCACCCTTCCGACAGCACATGGTACATGAAGCAAAAGAGCAGGACCCTGATCACCTCAGGAGTGTGGCCGTGGAAGCCCAGCATAAGTGTCCAGGTGGAACTGGACATACACACACGTGTTACATACATGTCACATGAGTGTGTGTGTACACAGCACACTGACATACACAGATGTGCGAGAGATGGGCACCATCTAAGTGCAGTCATCTCTTGGTATCCTCGAGGGATTGGTTCCAGGACCCCTCAAGGATACTGAAATGCACAGATGCTCAAGTACCTTAAATGTTGGAACATAGCACTGTTTTTGCATATGACCTGAGCCATCCTCCTGATACTCTAAGTTGCCTATAGGTTACTTATAACATCTGATGCCTGCTGAGTGCAATGTAAAGTGTTGCCATATTGTGCTAATGTTTAGGAAATAATGACAAGAAAAACTATGTATGTCCAGCACAGAGGAAACCATCTATTCTTCCCCCAATATTTTCCATCCACAGTTGGTTGGATGCCTGAGCACAGAACCTATGGATACGGAAGGCTGAGTGCATTCTTTTTCTTTTATTTTAAGCTAGGAAATGTCTAAGACAACACTGCAGCCATATATTGCTTGGATAAGGACAGGGATGGACCTGGACACTGGAAACTCAGGTCTGCTCCACCCTGCACACCGAGCCTACCACGGGACAGCTGTAGCTAAGAAGTCCCATAAAAGGCACTTCCTAAGATGGACAAAATCCACATCATTTAGAAACATGTCTAACCAAATTACTTACCATTATAGTCTTTAAAACCAAGTCCTTACAGCAGCCTGCACACCAGGCCTTGTAAGGAGTAGGAAGGTTCCTGGCAGCAGCGAAGTCCAGCTCTCCAGATGCCAGGGTCCAGGCAGCAGACACAGCAGCCAACTGCAGCAGAGTCCCCTGCGGAGGGGGACTTCTGCACACTGCACGCTCAGTAGAGGCCGACTCAGTGCTGTCTCTGTTTTTGCTAACCATGAGCTAAAAATACCAAGTGAACATCAACAACCCACACACCTCATCCATCTCTGTCCTCAGGGCAGTGCCAGCAAAGCCTGAGCCTTGAGGGAGAGGCCCGGCCGGAGAAGGCAGGACGTCGGCGAGCCAGGAGGAGGGAGAGACTGGGAGATCAGCTCTGGGCGCAGACTCCTTACAGAGAAAAGACACCACTCAACCAACGATTTCACCAGTTTTTATGAAATACCTTTCTAGTCATTTATGCTTATGAAATGCAAGTGGTTGGAAAGAAATCTGTAGCACCTCCCCACCAACAGGAGAAAAAATTATGAACAATTTTGGATGCATTTGAAACCAGATGCTATAGGTCTATAGATGGGACAACTGCTTTTATGGGACACATGGAGAGGGAGTGGAATGTGCTCCTGAAAGACGGAGAACCAAGCAAACTCCAAGACCCACAGGGCACCTGGCTAGTCATCCACCCTGTCAGTGTACGGGGGCTTCTGACACGCAGAGCGCTCTGTCAGTAACCCTGCTGTTATCTCTTGCTCTGGCGAGAGGACTTACGTATAACAACTTTTAATAATACTACCAAATGAATGTGATAATAGATACTTATCCCTGATCTAAGAACAGAGGTTTAATTAATTCTGCGGGGTATGGAACCTAGAGAGGAGGTGTTCGTCAGGCTTGCTTTTATACATTGGTTTCTTTTGCAGAAAAATTCAGGGCTCTTTATTTCTGCTTGATCTGAAGTCCTTGACGAATTTTCTTCCCCTGTTGTATCCAGCTTGTCTCTGGTTAGTCCCATCTACTTGGCTACTCACCTCCCTACTCTAAGATCTGAGCACCATCGATGTCCTCAGAGTGGGTCAGCGAATCCCACCACCCGCTATGGTGGACACCTGTGGTTAAATAAAATGTGGGTGTTCATTATTACCCTATTTGTATAAAGATGTCACCCCAGTGTATGTGCCTGGCTGCCAGGTACTCCACCCTGTAGGGCTGTCCTCCTGATGAGGTAAAAAAAAGGAAGCACAGATCTCCTGGGTATGCACAGAGGGAAGCCCAGTATCTCCAAAGGCCAGGGCTGGGGACGGTGGGCAAAGTTTCATCAGCCTTCTTTTGCACCCACCTCCTGCTGAATCCTTGACCTCACCTGCTGTGTCCCATTTCCTGTTCACATAGCCCTGTCCCTCACCCCTCACTGTGTCCACTGACAAGGAGACATTTCTCTCCTCCTCGGACTTCTTAAAAGAGCCACCTGAACCAGGAGCATAAAAGTAAGTGACATCCCGGCACAGCAGGGCCATCAGCTGAAAACCCACATTAACTCCTGAATTGTCTTCTGCATCCCCTGGCGGGCCTGGAGCAAGACCTTCTCCTCTTTCCCTCCCTCCTCCTTGTCCTCCTCCTCCTCCTCCTCTTTCATGTTTCACTATTTCCTGGGCATCTGAAGCTTATACTATTCCAGGGCCTTTTAGAAAAGCAAACAGTACTTGTTATAAATACATAACTAGATACAGGGCGCTCGGAGGGGTTCCTGCGAGTGAAGCTCCCAGAGCCCCACCGTCCTCAGCTGCATCAGCTCCTGTCCATTCCCACTCCCATCCCCACCTCCCTTCCCCTCACAGCCGCCAGGCCCCGACACCTCACTTGGGGATGTTTTCCTTATGAGAATATCAATTTTTATAACTTGAAAATATTAGAATGTTTTTGATATGTAAAATAATGTTTTCTCCTGATATTTCATTCCACTTTATTTTTATTTATTTATTTATTTATTAGGTTATATACACAAAGATCATGAATACATTTATGCGTATGTGGGGTACAGTGTGTTGATTTTTTATACAATTTGACGCGCTTAGCCTGCGGTTTTCCTTCCCCTGTCCTCAGCGACAGAACTCTCTGTGCTGGCTTCTCTCCTTAGAAGACCACCCTCCACCACGTGTACTCACCAGCAGCACCCTGGCCAGGGCTGAACAATTTTGGATAGAGTTTATCCCAACCAAGACACGCCCATTTCAGATGTCACCAAGAACACAGGTGCCCTGGATTAGAGCCAATTGCTCTCATATATGGGATCTGTCTACCAAAATATGGTAAGGGGACTCCTAGGGACCTCTGTGTACACTGACCTCCCTAAGGCTCAGATCTTAGAGTAGAAAGGTCAGGAGCAGGTGGATTGGCCCAGCAAGGCCAGGCCTCAGGCAATGTCATGAACAGGGTTCCCTGAGTGATCCTTCTTGGTAATGACAAAGGGCAGAATGCAGAAGGGCCATGCCTGGCAGCCAGGCAGCTTCCATTCCTGTCATGGATGGTGCCACCAGGTTCCTGGGCTCCTGTCAGTAAGTGCCAGCACACACTGGAGCTAACAGAAGTGCATTCAGCTCAGAAGTGCCAGGACTGGAATGGAGGAGGTGGTGTGTGGGGTGCAGGGAGGTGTGTGGGGTCTGGGGGAGGTGTGTGGGGTCTGGGAGGGAGGTGTGTGGGGTTGAGGGGTGGTGGGGTCTAGGGGGGAGGTGTGTGAGGTCTGGGGGGTGTGGGGTCGGGGGGAGGTGTGTGGCATCTGGGGGGAGGTGTGTGGGGTCTGGGGGGAGGTGTATGGGGTCACAGGGAGGTGTGTGGGGTCAGGGGGAGATGTGTGGGATCAGGGAGGTTTGTGGGGTGCAAGGAGGTGTGTGGGGTTAGGGGAGGAGTGTGGGTTTGGGAGGTGTGTGAGGTTGGGGAGGTGTTGGGTTGAGGGGGGTTCCCAGTGGGTCAGTGTTTGTGCACTGCCTGTGTCTGGGTAACAGAAGGCACCCACCTTCCTGTGGCCTCAGCTCCAGACACGTGCAACTCTTCCTTTAATTATTCTGTTCTCCACCCTAAAACTGGAGAAGCCAGGAGGAGGAAAGTCATGAGAAAGAGGGAAAACCAGGTCATGGCCTCATCTCCGAAGCAGTCCCCAAGCCAAGAGTGAAAGCTGACACTCTCAAGGTGGAGGGTCAGTTTCAGTGTCCACACCCGTAATTCCAGGCTTTAAAGGCAAAAGCAGGAATATCGCTTGAGACCGGGAGTCCCACGCCAGCCAAGCCACAGAGCAAGACCTGGTCTCTAGAAAAAAATAACAAAACTTAAAAAACATGAAATAAAATAGCAAAACTTGCCTGGCCTGGTGGTACACGGCTGTGGTTCCAGCTACTCGGGAGGCTGCGGCAGCACATCCCTCAGAGGCCACGGTGATCGTGACTGCACCGTTACGCTCCAGCCTGGGCAACAGAGGCCGGGAATAAGAGAGAGAAAGAAATTGTTGGGAAAGATGAACATTATTAAGTGGCTGTGAGACCGAAATGTTGATGTACCACACTATTTAGTGTCTGAACATTAATGTCACCAAAAGTGATTGCTGTGTGGGAGCTGAAGCTGGCTGAATGAGTGGGAGCTGCCGGGACGGGAGGAGGAGGAACCCGAAAGCTGGAAGCAGCAAACGGGACCTCGCCGCCTGTGGACTGGCTGGCTGTGACTGCGGACCGGACCGGCTGGCTGTGCCTGCTCTCCAGGGCGTCGTTAAGGCCGGGGATGCCTGTGCGTGAGCAGAGAGCAAGATATGTGCAAACCTAAGGGGACATTTTAGCGAGATGTGGCCAGGGTGGGGGTATATCTGGGTAAAAGGAAAGAATGTGAGCCTGGGCAGGGGGGTGGCTTACTCGTTTAAGCTGTGGGAAACAAAGGGAAGACACGAGGGGGCCACCAAGTGCCCTGAGGTGACAGCGCTCTCTGGGAAGAGCTCTCTCCCCTAAGAGGAGGGTGGCCGAGCACATGCGCCTCTAGAAGGAAGCAGCTTGCTCCCGAACAGGGAAGAAGCCTGGAGCTCCCAGGAGCCTGCGGCACCGGCAGAAGGGGCCGGAGGGGCAGACAGAAGCCCTTCCACTGAGGACGTTCGGAGGAAAGGCCCAGCGTGAGTCCCATCAGTCAGGCTCCGGGTAAGGACGGACCCTTTCGCTTCCGTCAAAATGGGTAAAGTATATTAAGGAATACATTAGAGAATGGTAAGATCACTAGAATATTATTTCTTCTAAATCTAATGGGTCATATAGGATTGCAATGTAGTCAAAACTTAATTTGCCATAAAAATAGCAAATATTTATAGTTTACTTAGAAGGTTATTTTCCCAGGTTTTTCTAAAAATACAGAAGGAAATACAGAATCGATTAAGAAATATTTTGCTATAGGTGAGTTAAAAACTTGAGAATTAGATGAAAGTGATATATCACTATAATTTTTAATTAATTATAATATTAATTAGTATTAATTATTACCATTAATTTCCTAATTTAGATAGTTGTGGTCATGTAGGAAATGTCCTTTTCTGTAGAAAATACCCAGTAGAATATTTGGGGATTTATGGGACATCAGTTTTAAAACTTTCTCTTAAATAGTTCAGGAAAAGGAAAAAAGGCCTGTGTATTTTCCTTACAACTTTACTATAACTTAGTGATAATTTAAAAATATAAAAAAATGCATTTTTTGAAAAAGCATCAATGATTAAGGAAACAAATTGGCCAGGCACAGCATCTCACACCGGTAATCCTAGCACTCTGGGAGGCCGAGGTGGGTGGATTGCTTGAGGTCAGGACCAGCCTGAGCAAGACTGAGACCCCCGTCTCTAAAAAAGAAAATAGCCAGTCATTTGTGGCAGGCACCTGTAGTGTCAGCTACTCGGGAGGCTGAGGCAAGAGGATCCTCTGAGCAAGAGCTTCAGGTTGCTATGAGCTGTGACACCACAGCACTCTACCCAGGGTGACAGAGTCAGACTCTGTTTCCAAAAATAAAAAAGAAAGGAACAAATCTACTAAAATTTTACTCTTAACTTCCTTAAACAGGTCCCAAAGTCCCTAGCAAACCTCAGCCTGCAAGCCTGGGACAGCTGTGAGCCCTCCCAGAGGGCCTCGCTGAGCCGCACAACAGGTGGGCAGGGCATTTTCTCCATATAGCTCTTTCTAGTCACACCTGACGGCATCTGTGTTTCTACTCAGGAGGCTGGAATGACTTTACCATTAAATTACTACTTCTTACCAGTGGAAATTCTGTACACTCAAAAAGAAAATAGTGAAGATAACTCCTACGTGATCCTTCCCAGTTTCCAAGGTATTTCATACACATTAGGTCGCTGGATTCTCATCAGGTCGAGAGGCAAGTTGGAGGAGTTACAGAACAGGCCTAGACGTCGCTGGCCTGAACTGTGATCCCAGCTCCCCAACCCAGCTGTGCGCGCCAGGACATTCCACAAACTCTGAGCCTCTGCGTCATTGTCTCAACTACCTAAATAGTAAAGGTACTACTTATGAGGATTATACTCCCTGGTTTGAAGGTTTAATGAGGCCACCAAAGTACAAATCACAGTCAAGGATGAACTGACAGTCATTCTGCACCTGTTACAGGGATCAGCTGGTGGTCATTTTGTACTTGATTAATGGCGGCCGTTCTGTGTTGATGGGTGCCAAGTGCCC
The DNA here is from genome assembly GCA_963574575.1 of Galagoides demidoff. NCBI lineage: Eukaryota > Metazoa > Chordata > Mammalia > Primates > Galagidae > Galagoides > Galagoides demidoff. The sequence goes on along the minus strand of CAUYQV010147468.1, from coordinate 3,531 downwards.
TCTAGTAAGGGAGACACAGGTGTGACCTAAAGATATGGTCCCCGCCAGCAAGTTCACAGTCTAGTCAGAGCAGAGATAAGAAGGACAATCAAAGGGTGACGTCACCGAGGACCTGGGGTAAGGTAAAGAGTGACTTTAGGTAAAGGCAGCCACAATGAACTTCTCTAAGAAGAGCCAGACTTCAGAGATGGGATACGGCATTGCTAGGATCCCAGCGAGCAGCTGCCCAGAATCACCCTGCAAAGACTGATCTCTGGAAATGCAGCCTGATCACCTCCAGGATGGTGTCCTGCCAGAGAGCCCTGTGGCCCCAGTGTCAGGCTATGGAGTCTGTGAACACACTATGATCCCCTCCACTGCCTGTTCTTACGGCCCATTCATGGAAAAAATCATAATAGGGTAAACAGAAGTATTCTGTTTAACTCGAACAGAAGAAATTCAGCTGAAGTGTAACCCTAGAATTCTCGGGGGCTATTTTTAAAAACTGGTGTGTGTGTGTTGTGATGTCATTAGTTTTTTTCATATGATATTCCATAAGAATATTATTTCTGAAAATCGTTATTTCCTATTCTCCTAACTCAAAAATCATAGACCCATTTATAGAGTCTCTTGGGGCAATTATTCCCAAGTGTAATTAAGGAGCTAAGAACAGAGCAGAGGTTGTACCTGTGCCCCCCACACTGTGCCCACACACACCTGTACCCCACACTGTGCCCACACACACCTGTGCCCCACACACTGTGCACACACACACCTGGTCCCCACACACCATCTCCCCCTCTTCCTTTATGCTCCTGAGCAGGTGAGGCCATGTGGTTACACCGTGGCCAGCGGGTGTGCGTGGAGGCCACACCTCAAAGGAAGCTGCCGCCCTCCTCTCCTTTCTCCCTCATCCCTTGGACTGAACTCTGTTGACCCCACAGGTGAAGGCAAATTCCCAGGGGTGATAAAGCTGTGAGATAAAGGCTCCCGGCCCCTTGAACACCGTCGTGAAACAAAGCACCTACGTTCAGGCTGTTACGCAAGGGAAAGGCAAACCCCGGATTTGTTTGAACGGCTGTGGTTTTGAGCCTCTTTATGCCAGCGGTACGATTTGTATTTGTATTAGTTCAACATGTATTCAGTTATCTCCTTTCTGAGTGCCAGATACTGTGCTGCTCTCCGTGGGCAATAAAGAAGATGAAATGATAGAGTTCTTGCCCTAGAAAGACTCAAACCAGCAGAAAAAGCCCAGGTGCATTTACCCCGGGATTCTTCCATCTCAACACATTTTTGTGCCTTTAACCTCCTGGTGTCCACAGTGGGGGAAGTTTTAAGGAACTGCTTTCACTTTTTTCTCATTTGGGGTTTTTTTAATCAGCACCACCAGTGTTCGCTGCTTATCCTCTTAGGCAGTGCCGCCAGCAGGTACCTTTTTGCTCCTGCGGTCAGTGGTCTTTCCAAGGTGTTCCATGCACAGCTGAGTGGTGTTTCTGTTAAAGAATTCTTACAGGGCGGTGCCTGTGGCTCAGAGGAGAAGGGAGCCGGCCCCAAATGCCGGAGGTGGAGGGTTCAAACCCAGCCCCAGCCAAAAACGGCAAAAAAAAAAAAAAAAAAAAGAATTCTTGCAGTCCTGGTCATGGGCCAGTGCTGGGTGTGTCTGGAGACCAGCAGGGACGCACTACCCTGCTGTGTCCCACTGTGCTCAGAAGGTGCCACAGCACCTCCTACCCCTACTATTCAGGTTGTGGCAGGTTCTCTCAACAGGTTGAATGTGGAAATAAAAGCAAACCAGTATGGGGGGGAAAAAAAGCAGAAAAAGACATGTACACAGTTAACTACTGAGCAAAGGAGAATACGCCACGCTCCACAGAAGGCGAGCCCAGGTCCCACAGCACCATCAGCCTCTCAAACTTCCCGCCAGCCCCAGCCTTTCTTGGGCACCCAACATGTGGCCCGACCAGCAGTCCTCCACAAAAATTGTAAGCGCAATGAAGCCGATTTGCACCCCACTTCCCTGCCTGCTTCTCCCCTTCCCTCATGGGGGTCCACAGCCTTCTGTCGCAGTCGTCCATTGTGGGCCCCACGAGCTTTGGAGGGCATCCTATATCCATCTGCCCATCAGAATATGCAGGTCAAGTGGCCTCGTTCCTCTGATTCTGCTGACTGATGCTTTTTAAAAGTCAACACGAGCCAGGTATTGAAGGCATACTGTGTTGCTTCCTTTTTAATAACAGTTGCTATCACTTATTAAACACTTGCTGTGTGCCAGATTCTGTTCTAATCTCTGTCTAGGTAACGCATGTGCTAGTCACCGTGGTCCTATGACAAAGGCAGTCTTAGAAGACGGAGACTAAGAGGGGTTCAGAATGTGCCCAGATGCACACAGCAAACAGTCAGTGTCTGAACTGAGGTCTCTGATTCCCAGGCTTCCAGAATCTGTGCTCTTGCCCACACGTGGTACGCCTTTTAGTAATTTATTAGCCACCTTTGGGAAATACAAGTTTCGAATGTTAAATGGTGTGATCATAAAAGTTAAAGCTGCCCTGGCAGGACCCTCAAGAAAGAGCATTTGCATGAAAAGGTCCTTACATCAGACTCAGTAGATAAGCACCTACCAAGACTGGGCCAGACCAAGCCCACTGGCCTTGTCATGATGTTCATGCCCGACTTCCGTCTTCAAGAGTTATCCATCTCGGTGATTCAAAGAATGAGTCCATGGACCACAGATCAGTACTAAGACTGGATTTATTTACAGAAAAAAAAGAATATAAAAACCCCAAAGCTCCTGGCAGAGAGAACCCAGGTTGGGGGTGGAGGAGAAAGCTCTCTCTCTCTCTCTCTCCTCTCTGTCTCTCTCTGGCTCTTTGCTCAGGGGTATATATAGTCGCATGGGTTTGTTTAGCCAGAACTCAACTGTTACATTTAGGGAACATGGGTCCTCTAAGGTTACATTCAGCCAGAACGCAGTTAATGAATGGGTATAGTCCTTTCCGCTGGGGCAAGGTGCATAAATGTATTAATGAATGGACACAGTCCGTTCATGGAATTGGGCAAACTAGGAAACTTACATTAAATTGACATAGGCATAGGAAATGGGGGTTCTCTGCTCAGTCATTAAGTCCAAGGGGAAAGGAGACACCAAAACACCGAGGTTTCCCCAGCAGTTGTCCAGCCCCTCTGGCTGCTAGAGCCTGGAGGGGGGATGTCCCCCCTTAACTACCCTCCAGCCGGATGGTTCCTCTACCGGCTGCTGCTGCACCAACACTGCTGAGGCAGAGGCGGCGGGTCCTTGAGCTCAGCTTAGGCACCACCTGTCCTGTATCAATGTTAGATGACGCCTCTTGAGAAGTAAGAAATGGATCCCCTCCTCTCAAGGGTGTATTACTGGAAAGACACTTGTAAGCTGTCTGTCTCGTGGTCCTTCCAGAAGGGAGAGGGCTCGGGGGGCTAGGAAGAGGCTCTGTGCAGCACAGTCCGCAGCGCGGTGGCACTGCCCATGGTGAGGGTGTCCAGCACAGTCCACAGCGTGGTGGCACTGCCCATGGTGAG
>CAUYQV010147464.1:0-16401 GCA_963574575.1 Galagoides demidoff | reverse complement strand
TTTTCTCAGTTATAGTTTTAAAACATTCTGGTTCTACTCTTAGAGAGTTTCACTTGTACCCCTGTAAGATATATCTCAAAAATGGTCCCTCCAATCCCCCTCCCTCCACCCATTCCCCCACCCTTCTCCCTCCCCCCTCTCTACCCATTCCCCCACCCTTTTCCCTCCCCCCTATTTATTTATTTCTTGAGACAGAGTATCACTTTGTCACCCTAGGTAGAATGCCAGGGCATCGTAGCTCAGAGCAACCTCGAACTCTTGGGCTTAAGTGATCCTCTTGCCTCAGCTTCCCTGGTAGTTGGGACTACAGGTGCCTGCCACAATGCCCAGCTATTTTTTTTAGAGACAGGGTCTTGCTCTAGCTCAGGCTGATCTCAAACTCCTGAGTTCAGGCAATCTTCCCACCTTAGCCTTCTAGAATGCTAGGATTACTGGCATGAGCCACTGTGCCTGGCCTCTATTTTGCTCAGGCTGGTTTCAAACTCTTATTTTTTTTTTAATTTCCTTGCTTATTTTTTATTTCTTTGCTTTGTTGTTGTTGTTGTTGTTGTTGTTGAGACAGAATCCCACCCTGTGCCCTGAGCAGAGTATAATGGTGTCATAGCTCATTGTAACCTCAAACTTGGGTTGTGGGCATCCTGCTGCCTCAGCCTCTTAAAAGCTACTAAGATTACAGGTGGTACCAATTCTAAGTCATAGAATCAGTATATGTACTAACTAATGAAAGAATTTGTTGTTGACAGTAGGAATTTACGCTGAAAGACTTGAAGGTGACTCTACAAAGTACATCTCGCTATTTCTTGCCTGTGTGTGTATTAGGCTTCTCTCCAGGAGACCTACACTCTCCTTCATGTTTCAGCTGGAGCAGCTCCTCTTTGGGGAAGTCTTCCCTGTCCTCTATTCAAGTGCTGCCTATAGTAACATACTAACTACATTCTCAGCTGCCCCACACAGCCCCATATCTCTGCCCCTTGAGTGTTACAGCACTGCACAGACCACGATGGACTCGCTGAGCCTCCATAATTCTGGGCAATCAGATGGGATGTACAGATGCCATTCCATATCCTTAACAGGAAAACATTATTCTTCAAATGTATTTTCAAGTATGTCTTATCCTACGAAGAAGCCAGACTGTAAAGAGGGAGATTCAAAGAGAATGAATTAGGGTGTTTGTAGCTCTGACATCTTGTGGAAGGAACAAGAGAGAGGGCCAATGAAGCCATTTGCTATTTGCTAGGGTTTGTCTAGAGGAGCTAAGGATTGAAGGAAATCTGTTACCCTAGTCCTCCCTTACCTGCCCACATGGCCCAGTCTAATCAATCACTCTTAACATTAGAAATTTTAAACAAAATGCAACCTATATCTGGCCTCTTTGTTGGTGCAGCAAATAAAGAAAGTGGCAAAAATGCTGATCTTCACTATCCCTAATCTTTCTGGGTCTTGTCTAAGATGACAGGGGTTGTTGGGAGACGTGATGGTGTGAACTCTTAGATGGAGTTTAGACAGCAGCTGGACCCCCCACCTTTGGAGACATCAGCCCATCTTCTGATAAAGCAGGATGCAGATTGAAGAGATACTACTTTGGAACAAAGACTCGTTTATTTACAGCATTTTTCCTCCTAGGATAGTTATTCCAGAACCTGGTGCTCATTTCCCATTGGTCAAGTTATACCTACGGCCTCCTAAATAGAAGCAGGGGTCTAGATCTTATTGGCTCTGTTGCTTTATCTTTTTTATTAACAGTAAATTTGGTCAAACACTGAAACTAAAATATTCTTGGGTATTTGAAACACAGGATAAGCTCTCTACTTTTATTTCCTGTTCACAGCAAGTAGCCCACATAAATAAAACATTGTTCTCTTTATCTCCTAGCATAACAGTAATCACAAACAATATTCTTTGTTCACCATGGCAAGAAGGAAAACAGAGTTTTTGATTGCACAGTCCCAGGGACTTCAGGTATGATGGGAGTGGCAGGGGGGCATTTTCAGGTAGTGAGAAAAGGTATGAATGAAAGCTCAGGGATTTTACAGGAAGTTGGAAAGAGTCTGGCCATTTGAGTGGTTTGGTATAGGGGATAAAGCTAGAAAGGCAGGCTGAGGTCCTGAATTGTATAAGGCCCTGGATGGGGAGGGCAGAGGGTAAATCACAGGATAGCACAATTGGTGCTATGATTGGAGGTTACTTTGATAATGTATACAAATTCATATGATCTGTTACCATCCCTACTCCAACAACAGAACTCTGAGCCTCGCTGGAGTTTTTATAACTCTGTAGATAGCACCATCTTCCATCTCAGGCTTCTTAGCAATCCTATGTACCATCAGTCTGCCCTTCTGCTCCTCATAGTAAACCATCCATTTTCCCTATCACAAACTGTCTCCTTATGACCTTTGGAAATTTGTATTCACTAGGTCTGTAAAAACTCCTTACTTGATTCTAATATGGACTTCTGGTTAAAGCCATTACTATAGGCAGTGGGGAAACACACAAAAAATGAACAGAAATCCAACATAAGCAAGGAAATTATTTGCATTCAATAAAGTTCACTTAAGGTGAATAAAGGGGAAAAGGTGAGAGTAAGGGTGAGGGACAAATCTTGGAGACAGGAAGAGACAAAGGGTAAAGGTAAAGGCCTGGAGTCATGAATTGCCAATGTAGATAAAGGCAAGAGAATAAGTGCCCAAGGTGTGTAGAAGACGAACTCCGCAGGGCTTGGACTGTAGGTTGGCTATGAAGGTGAGAGAGCCATCTCCTAGGTTTCTCTCTTGAATTGTGAATGGTGGTACTATTAGGGAACCCAAGATGGGGAACTGCTTGGGAGGAAGATGAGTTATTTCTGGAATCTGTAGAAAGAATTGTACTTGGGCTCTTCTTACATAAAACTATTTTAATTCTTAATTTTGAAGACAATCTGCTACAGCTGCTGAAGTTGTTTTTAGGTGAAAGTTGCTTGTTTCATTGAGTTGTCTTGCTTAGGCACTTTTGTGGCAAAAGTGCTCCATCTCAACTCTTCTTTTCCAAAAAGGGCATGCTTTGACATTATTTAAAAGCTCCTAAACACAAACCTCCACTTTGAAGCCTTCCGGATTGGTTTGAACCAATCTTTACCTGTACCTTACACATATTTATTATGTGTATTCTCAACTTCTACACCCAAAATGCCTTCATTTCTGGCTCTGGTGCAGGCATAATGGTTTGACTCTGTTGGATGTGGACACTTTATTTATATCATGAAGCTAGAGAGAACATGTAGATTCATGTAATTCTTTCTTCTTAAAGCTGGAACATGAAACAATAGCTCCTCCATTCATTCCTGCTTTGGCTAAAGAAGGATTGTACCCCCTTACTTGCTTAAGCTGTCTCAGGGGGACTGAGGTTCAGTGGGCCACAATGAACATGGCTGGGCAGAGTGACTGTATATCCATAAAAGAACAAGGCCTACTGAATTCTTGTCCACTGTCCAAGTGCAGCTGGCTTGCTTGGGTCTTGCTCCTGTGGCATCCTTATAGTTGCCTGGGAAAATTAAATTATGATCTCTTCTGGGGATCTAGATATCACTATGGGGATATCTGGGCCTGTGGCTCCCAAGATTGGAGTCTTTGGTTGAAAGTAAGGATGACACCTGGGTCTCAGTGCTCAAGCTATGTCTCCACTCCAGTTTTGGCCAAAGGCCTGAACTCCCAGAGCTCTGCGTTGAGAGATTATGTGCACTGATTAGTGAAATGAGTACTTGTTCCTCTTCAGGCAGTGTCATTCCCTGTGTTATCTATTGTCAGGAAGGATGTATAATTGGGCATCTTGAACTCTTAATGGCCTGAATGTGTGTGACTATCTTGGGAAGAAGAAGACCAAGTGAGATTATGCTATCCTGGTCAACCTGGCTCACATTTCTCTAACCTTTGTGGCTATTCCTACTTAACCCTACCTCTAAATCTATACTTATGTCATCCTCGGTTTAAGGGATGGGTTTCTTATACTGAAACGATACAACTTGCTGTTCTGAGGTTTATGATCTCCTTGATGCCTCTTGCTTTTCACCTACTGCCTGCTAAAGTTTGGTCCTCACCCCCGGTTACATTGGCACATGAGTTCTGGACTCTGCCTTAAATTCAGTTTGCACCACGCACTCCCTTGGGTCGATCCTGGTTTTAATGATTCTTTCCGGATTCATGTGCCCTCCGCCTGCAGCAGGATGAATGGTCACCCTGGCTCTGCTCTTATGATTGGAAAGCAAGTCTCCTCTTGAACCTGTGTGTCTTTATAGACCTTTCATTTGTGTCCTGCTGATGAGAGACAAGCTTAGTTTGTGGCTACCAAAAGAGACCTCTAAAGTCTGCCACATTCTTCAGCCTGTGGAAGGGGATGCTGTGGTGCTGAGGAAAAAGAGATTGAATTGTTTATCTTGACTGTCAGTGATAGCATAAAGAGACTTAGAACTGGGATAAGAAAGACTCTCCAGTCATCAGTCATTCATTGTGAAATGAATGACTAACGCAGGCTTTGTGCCAGTTGTACATATTGTTAATACTGAGGTAAGATGAGGCAAGGGGCTCCCAGAGGGGTAAGAGAGACTTTCACTGCAGCCTGTTAAATTCTCTGATGACACTAAGGCAGAGGCCTGTGGGAGAAGTTGCATCTGACCAAGTTTTAGAGTTGAAGGCTGTGGTGTTGGTCAAAACTGAGAGAAGAGTTGAGTAAGAGCTAGTTAGATGAAGAGAGGAAGGGAGGAATTCTGGGCAGAGGGAACAGCCTGAGCAAAGCAGGAGAGCTGAATTTGTACAAGAATGGGAGGCTGGGAGGAAGTTGTAAAATGTTTTTTCCTGGACAGCTTTAAGAAAAAGACACAAACTACCTGTGAGATGTGTGTGATGCCCAAAGCCAGGGTAAGCCTCATAATATTTCTCAAGGTCTTTCTAGACATGTAGAATATGTTACACATTTTCCCTCTGACACCTAAGTTTTTAAACCCCCTTGAAGTTCTCAGAAAGTTAGATGACAAATCCAGCACATCGTCTGCTTGGCTGTGGGTGGTGCCTTTAGTATTTTCAGTGAGTGCTAAATTTCCCTCAGTGACAGCAAAATCCCACCTGCTTTCTCTGCTTCTCTCCTAAAAGGGGCCCTCTAAAAACAAATGTTTGGGTTGCATCTTTCATTTGTTTAGAGGAATGAAACACTTTCTATTTCCTGCCTGCCATTTCTTAGTAAGAAAACTCCTTTCCTCCTTCCCGACACTTTGTTGGAGCCCATTAGTTAAAATGAGCTTTATCTAGCAAGCTTAGAATTTCTTCTTTTCTGCTTCCTTCTCCAGCTACACCTCTCTTGGCTTCTGAAAGCAAGGACAGGTCACTCGCGTTTGTCATGAGCATTTGGACGAAATGTTCTGACAAATACACATATGTGTGTACACAAAAGAATGAAAGCTCGTTTTTTAATTGACACTGTTTTGTTTTCCTTGGGTTTTTAACTTTAAATGGAGCTCACATTCCCTCTCTTAGGCTAGTCTTCTGGGCTGCTTTGTTTTCGTGGTGTCCATGCTTTCATGTGCGGAATAATAGCTTTTGTTTCAGAAGTACATGGCAGGAGGACCTCGAATGCCAGAGGTCCGCATTATAATCCATAACTGTAGATTTGGATGGCAATGCAGAGGTTGGGGGAAGGTGAGAGCGAGTGTTTTCCATTGGTGAGCCTGAGTCCTTCTAGCAACATGGGCACAATGGGCGCCCTTCTGAGCATAGAGGCGGCTCTGGCAGCAGAGGCAGGGACATGCTCACTCACATTCCACACAATGGGCTCTGTGCTGCAGCCTTGTCCAATACAATGGCACCTGCGTCTAGGGGATGATTATTATAGAACAAAGGGAGCTTTGTCTCTTGTGTATCCACTGAGCCTTGTGTGTTAACATGTTTTCTTTAAAAATGTTAAATTTTGTTTTCCCATTCTTATTTTTATTCTCTCCAAAGTGAATATCAGCCTTCGTTAGAGAATCAGGAAATACAAGGGGGGACTTGAAATGTTTGGTAGGAAAAGAAGAGAATGGGTGGAAGTAACAAATTAAAGAAGCTCTTGGTTACTTCATCTCTTTAATCGTGTTTGTAGTGAGCTGGGGGAAATGTAGGCAAGGTGGCCATCTCAAGCCTGGAACTCACAGAAAATGAGGACCAATAAGGGCTTATGCTTTTGGGTCGACACTACTGCGTAGTTAACGGCTCAGGGCAGGACCCAGCCAGAGGAGGTGCTCGTCTACTTGTTGAAAACCAGAAATCCTTACTCCCTGCTTCCAGAGAGATTCCACCACTGTGGAGACAAATTTACTCTGTGTAAATGTTAGTATTTGTGGAAATTCAAAGGCCACTGGGCTTTTTTACATTTATTATTTAGAGTTTTAATTTTTTTCTTTTTTTAAATTAAATCATAGCTGTGTACATTAATGCAATCATGGGGTGCAATGGGCTGGTTTTACACACAGTCTGAAATGCTTTCATCAAACTGGTCAACATAGCCTTCACGGCATTTTCTTAGTTATTGTGTTAGAATTTTAATTTTTTATTTAAAAATTTTTATTTTCTTATAATCTGTTTTCTTGTAGTTTGTGTTCAGTTGGGCAGTCTCCCTGTTATGTTTTTAAATTAGTGGTTTTTTAGAAGTTGACTCACTTAGGGTAATTCTTAGTTCACTGGGCACAAGTGATCCAGTCATATAGCTTATGGCAGGGACACATTGTCTGTGGGGCCAAACATTGCAACAAGAACTTAGGAACTAATCTAATTGTTCTTTTGGACTTTGATGTCATGGTTTTATATACCATCCATAAGGTAATTAGTGGGTAAATTCAATAGAAAAATAACACCACTGGTTGTTCTGCTTGTCTGTCAAGACCTAGCTGATATGTTACCTTCTCCAAGGAACCTTCTCCAGCCCATGGTGTGTTGTCATCTTCTTGAGGATTATTTTTAGAGGTAGTTAAAAGGTAGTAATAGTTTTTTTTTTCCAAAGTGAAGAAAATGAAGGAGTAATCAAAAGGAATTAAAATAAAGGCTAGTCAGTACCAGAGTTTCCAATTCTTTTTATTGCCCCAAGGAGATTTGCCAAAGCCTTAGATGTGCATTGACAAAACTTAACTAGAGCCAATCTGATTAATCCTGGTCAGGAATAGGCCAATTTCTCTTAATGTTCTGTTTTTTCAGCAGGGAGATTGCCAAACAATTTTTAAATATTAAGTTGTTCTAATTCTATTCAGGGTCCTGGGTAATTTGGGGTATAATTCTCAAGTTTAAGAAAGTATGTGCAGCACTCAAAAGCCTGCTACTTCCTCCTCAGCGCTTTCCTGGGAAGTGGAGAAGTTATATGATAAAGTCTTTATTCAAGTCTCCAGGTCTAGAAAGGTGAGCTGTGGCTGTAGCCACGACTACCTGAGAGCATTATCATGTTTTTTTCCTTAATTATATGTTATTTTTAAGGGAATCATTTATTAAAATAATCACAACAACTATATCTAGTGCATCGAAACAGGCTTTCTTTCTAGGGTTAGTCTGTGACCAGTAAAGAAACCATAGAGTGTTGCCGTGAAGGGAGGGGTTTCTGGATTGGAATCCCAGCTCCCTTTCTTAGTAACCATTAGGTAAATTAACCATCACTAAGTATCTTACTATCTTCAAAATGGAGAGAATGATAATGTTTACATAAGGCATAGTTGTGGGATCAAATGTGAAGCACTTCAAAGAGTGCCTGGCACCTAGTGTAAGCCTTGACACATGCTAACTGCCACGAGGGCAGATCAGATTAGCACGAGAACCTCTTAAGCAAGTCTGCTCAGTGTTCCTTATTGCTATCGATGGCTTCCTTCACCCCAATGCCAGTCGGTCACACAAAAACAACCTCATTGTTCCTGGAGCTTTCCCTGTGGCCAGGACATTTGGCAGCCCCTTTCTATTTCCTTGCTGTGTGTCCCCTACAGATCATGCAGGAGGAGTAATTCTCATCCACCAGTACCTGAGCCACTGATTTCCACCAACGCTTTTCCAAACACAGCAGGATCTCTTGGTCACTTCACTAACAAGATGCCTTTCTCATTTTCGAGCAGTCCGTTATTTTAATAACAAAGGTTATGTTTGCATATTAAACATTTCGCCTCAGTCCTTAATCACAGATTTGGCTCAGAAGTGGAAAAAAAAGTCAAATCAAATATATAAATATATGGCATCAGAATAAATCGCAAATGTTTTCTTGTGATGACTTTTCGGCTAATGCAAATAGTCTGTTTTAATGGAACCAGTTTGAACATGGAGATTCTGGTCAAGGATAGAATTCCTGCCCGTCCTCCCCCCCAAGAGGTATGTAATATTAATCTTAAAAAAACTGGATATGCATGCATATTTATAAGGTATATAAAAAGCTACACATTAATTTTAATGAAATACCAAAGCAAAATATGAATTATAGCAAAGACTTTATGTATGTAAGCAAAAGGTAAGAACATTTAGGCAATAGGGGTGAGGGGGACAATAGAGCCTGTAGGAAGTTCTCAGTGAGTATCCATCATCATCATCAAACAAAATGTTAACTGAGCTGCCTGTGACCCTCTCTGTGGCATAATGCATTGTATGTTATTTACCTTCCACTGACTCAACCCAGAACTTCTTAACTCTCCCACCTGGTACTTTGCCCTTCCTATGCCCTACTGTGTAAGAACACCCTGCTGGTGGTAAACGTTTCTGCCACAAACTTTTCAAAATGCTTTCCTTTTTAAAACGAATGAATTCGGCTCATATTGAAAATGAAAGTAGTATCACATCAATTCTGAAAAAAAAAACTTCAGGTACTGAGTGTTGGTCAAGACAGGACCTGTGTGTCAGCTCTAGCCAAGTGAACAATCTTGTACCCAAGAAAGGTTGCTGAATTGGTTTCGAAGACCCAGAGGCCATGAGAAGTACCCTGGTGGTAAAGACATCACTATTTTAATGATCCTCGCTAAAGAGTATTTACCAAAAAAAGCTACGCTTTCAGACCTTAAGACTTATTGCTTGTATTTTCACAGCTTTCTTAAAGTAAAAAGGGGTGTTGTGGAAAATGATAAAATTTATCATTTATAGCGAAATATTAATGTAGCAGCAGGAGATTCGATGAGGCCATCTATCTATGAGCATTCAGACTTCAAAGGAAGCATAAACACGAAATTAATGGTTTGTCTAGTGTAAGAGACAAATAAATGCAAATGTGGGCTCATTAATATCAAGTGGATGACTTCTTGGTTTATGGGGTTTGGATTGATTTTGTCAAAGGCCAATAGATTTATTTTAAAAAGTCTTTGAAATTTAGCATCCATACACCCATTATTGAGAGAAATAAAACTCACCGCACTCTGGACAGCCTCTCTTCCTCCTCCTCCTCCCCCCCCTTCCTAGATGTTGCTTTACTGAGATAAAGTTCTCACATTAGGAGTTACTTTCAACCTGAAATATGTCCCTTGTAGGAACTGCTATAAACGTCAGCATTTTCCGCAGCATTAGTTTATGGGCAGAGTGAATTTTAATGGCATCATAATCTCGTGGCAATCAATTGCAGTGCTTGGGGGGAAAAAAAAGCTCTGGGGGTGTCCATTATATGGGCTTTGCATCACTTTTAATGCTCCAAAATCTTGAAGTCTCTGCTCGTCTTCCCTGTTTGTCTATAGCCAAAATATTTTTTCTCCCCTCTCCCCCCATTTTAGTCTGAAGTAGACTTAAATACTTTTACTTATCATTTAATTATCGGACAAAGGGGAAAAAAACCCATCTTTTCTCTTGCACTTGAATGAGGGTGTGTTTGTTGGTTCTGATACAATATGGGAAACCGAGGCAGGGGTTGTGGTGGGTTTTTACGTGTAGCTCCTTCTGGATTGGCAATGCCGCCTCTGTGTAATCTGGCTGTGGTGGCTGTCAAGTTACCCTACGTGGAGTGGTTGGTCCACGTACTGTAAAGGAACGTGCACGCAGCTGTGCTTACTTTTGGGAAGCCTGTTTTCTGTGATGTCTGTGTCCATCTCTACCTCCAATTCCAATGTGGTCTCCATATCTATTTCCACATATCACATACATGAATGTGCAGCATAGATAGCATATGGGTATCATGAGTGTTTAAAGCAAATTTTCCATTTTCAGTTCTCTCTTTTTTGCTTAGTTTTTTACCTTCAAAAGATAATATGGATTATATATCTAATACCCTGTTCTAAATTTTCAGGTTAACTGCATTTGTATTTCTTAATCTTTTTGTCACACTTACTTGCTTCAAAAATCTCTGGCCCCTCATTAGTGTTTATATGCACAACACACTAATTTGGGAAAAGAAAGTGTTTAGGACTGTTCTGTAATTGGTTCTCCATAAAACTCGAGATGAGGGAAATGGTGTTACCCGCTGAGAGTTTAACTGTAGAGCTAACACACGATGGGCAAAAACAAAGGCGTGCTGGGTAACAATACAGAGTAGGATTCGAAACTAGCAGAGTTAACGACAACCTAATTTAGTGCACTTACTAATTAATGAGGATCAACTGTGTCAAGTAGGCCATCAATTATGAAAGTGAAGAAAAGAAATAACACAGAACCAAAAGTTGATGCCCTAATTTCAGTCTCACCCATGGGAGAAGCATTGTAGCCAAAGGATGGAGAGACAATTCCCACTGTGAAGTGGCTGCGCCAGGATATATCTGTGAGGCTCATTTAGAATATCTTAATATATACACTTCTCCGAGAATCTGTTTCACCCACCCACAAGCCTGGGCTTGGCCAGAGTTGATTGCACCAAGATAGGGTCTTTGATCCAAGTTCAGCTAGTTGATATTTGACTCCTGCAAATTTGGAAGGTAATTCTGGGTAGTTTTAACTGACCCCTTCAATTGTGGACATAAAATTCAATAGCCTTGAGGTGACTGACTGTGTTTGGTCATGAGCATGTCAAGTGGTAAAAACAAGTCAGCAGAGAAAGAGAAAGATGAGAAATGGACATGAAATGAGAAGTAGAGACATTGGGAGCAGGTGGGGTGAGAGGGAGCAAGAGAGAGAATAAGAGAGAAAGAGAGAGAGAAAAAGAGAGAGATGGTGGGGTAAGGCAGGGCTTGGGATCGTGAGGGTTTCTGGGGTTTGGTTTTATTCTTAATGATGCTAGGCTATACCATCTACCTTAGGGATACCCAATCCCTTAAAAAGAATCTCCCTATTAGTTTAATTCAAGGGGTCTTAGGTTCTCTCCTCTTAGAGAGAGGACATTTGATCAGTCTACTTACCTACCTTATTTTGTGTGCTTACTACTCAAACAGCCTTCTGACTATCGTTGGGTTTCTGACTAGAGTCCGCCTCTTCCAGGAGAGGATGCACCTGACATGAGACTCCTGTTTTGAGTAATAGCTATTTTCTGCTAAGAAAATTAATTGCCATTCTGGTTGTATAGGTGAGCCTCATGAACTTGGTTAAGGCATTTGCCCCTGAAAAACTGGTGATCTTGTAAATGCAGACAGAATCAGTCTTCTGAGGGTGAAGAACTAAGGGGCATGCCCCAGAATTTGATGCCATCACCCTGAGAAGCCACTTGAATCCAGTTTACTAGCCTTCCCTTGTCAGGCTCATTCAGCCCTACAGCCTGCTTGATTTCAGTGGCTACAAAAACCTTATGACTGTTTTCAGATTAAAAACCTTAGTTTTTTTTTTTTTTCATCTTTTTTTTAACTCACTCTTTTTTCATCCTTGTTAAAAAAAAGCCATACTTAAAAAAGTATCTTCATCTTTTATAGATGTCTACTCTTATGTTTATGGATGAAATTATCTAATATTAGTATCTAGGATTTGCTTTTAAAAATTTCAGGAAATTAAGTATAGGGTGGGGACAGAGAAATAAAATCGACAAAATGTTTATTGAATCTGGGAGATCAGTACTCTGTGTTCATGATGTTTGAATATTTTTACAATAAAATGTCAAAACACCTAGCAGAACTGTTCATATTGTGCTTGTACATTTGTGGAACTAAACCAAGTTAGCTCTGCTGACACTTTGCCCATGTTTCTTATCATGCACAATTTTGTTCAATTTCTTTAGGTTTCCCAAGCATCATTTAAGAATTTTCTCTATGCCACATCTAGGGACACAGCACCGAGGAACACAAAGATTAAATAAGACATATCCTGTCTTTGAGAAGCTTGGACCTGTACAGAAGCTGTGGACATAAAAGTATTTATGCCTAACATGTTTATAGATCACCTTAGGGATTTATGACCTTTGATTTTTATTTTAATCACAAGAAATAATTTCTGCATCTCTCCATGTCTGACCTTAGGTAATAGTGAGACAGGAAAGCAGGGCCATGTTATAATAGTAAAAACTTGTTTAGGATGAGTAAACCTGAAATTTCCATGAAACATTCAGCCTAGGCAATGTCATTTTGATGCACTAAAATATTTCTATAGGTTTTTTTCCTTCTCCTAGGAAAGAAATTTTGTGACTTTGGTTAAATATCTTCCAATCTCCAAGCCATGCCAATGTTCTGAGCTTTTCAGTGCTCATGACTTATTGCTCTTTCAGGGATTTCTTTCTTTTCTTTCTTTTTTTTTTTGGTAAATTTTTAATTGTATCATATATCTATAACATAAAATTTACCAATTAACCATTCTGATTAATAAGTTCATGATTCAATGGCATTAAGTATATACACATTGTAGTGCAACTATCTCTACCATTCATCTCCAGAAAATTTTCATTTGTCCTAATGGAAACTCTGTACCCACCAAACGCTAACTCCTTGTTCCTCTGTTCCTGACCACCATCCATTCCACTTTCTGTCTTTATGAATTTGATTATTATGGGTTCCTCATATAATGGAGTCATACAATATTAGTTTTTTTGTGACTGGCTTATTTCACTTAAAATGTCTTAATTTTTATCCACGCTGTGGCATGTATCAGAATTTCATTTTTTTAAAAGACTGAATAATATTCCATTATATGTATATAAAATATATATAACCTAAAGTATAGTATACTTTATATAAAGTGTCATATAGTATAAAGTATACCACGTACGTATAAAATATGTGAAACATATATTTTATATATATATAATTTGTGCTACCCCACGAACACTTGTATTGTGGCTACTGTGAATACACGTGCAAATATCTGTTTGAGTCCTTGCTTTCAGTTCTTTTGGATATAGATGCAGTTTTTCTGGGATTTCTTAATCCCCAGTATCCCACACCATGACTCCAACAGGCAATAGTCTAATGGTTCACTGTCCTGCTTTGAGTCAGGCCACTAGCCCTTGCTCCTGAGCTCTTCCTTCCTCTCATCTTGGTGCTCTCTTAGTGGGCTGCGTGCAGCAGATGGTCCCCTGTTGGATGGGCCCTGGTGCTTTCTTTTGTCTCCTGTCATGTGTAATTTGCAATCTGGCCTAAGGGAAGAATGTGAGAATTAGAGGGAAAATTTTCACTTATTACTTTACTTTCAAGTTATTGTAACATACGCTAGCATAAGTGTCCTGTTAAGTAAATGTAAAAATAATATTATATGAGTTTAATTAAATGAGAAAATGTTGGTTGAAGATGTTGCTGACAATGGAAGTATAAGTGAACAAGCAAGTGGCTGAGCCCACGCTTTTTCTGCTCCTCAAATGAATGCTTCATCGGTCATCACATGAGGGAAAAAGAATGAAGATCCAATCAAGTATGAAAAGAGGAGAAGCAAATACAAGATCCAAATTATAAAGACTATTAAGATTGTGAATTACATCCACTACCATTATTAAAACACCTTTACCCATGTTATGCATTGACCCTGAGATATTAACCATAACTACAAATTAGCAAGACATAAAATTACATATTAGAGCATGAGGACAAACCTCTGTGATTTTTCCCCCAGAAATGTCTGAAGTGGTTTTCAACAATATTTGGACTTTGTAATATTCAGTTCAATCCTTAATATTTTAAAATTAAACTTAATAACGAAAATGGGTTAAGATACCTCCGTAAATTTCTTACTCAGGAATGAATACAAAAAGCCAAACACTATTGGGAAAATATTTAACTCTCCTGCCATGATAAAATAACAGCAACAATGTTATAGCTAACACAATGTGGTGACAAACTAAAATGCATTCTTTTCTTTGTCAGCAAATACTGTTGGAGACATAGAAAATATTGGTGAAGATTTGAGTAAATAGGAATTGGAAAAATCATCCAGCATGAAATAGTTCCTATACAGTATGGGATATTTTTAAACATAGCAATAAAAACAAATGAACCACCCATCATATACTGACAACTAATATTTTTAAAGCTTAAAAAAAGTTCCTTAATTTAGGCAGAGCATCAAACAGTGGGTTGAATCTGGTTGGTTAACAATATGGTGAGATGTTGCGAATACTATAATGTGAATGTGAGCTTCAAAGACATTTTAAGATGTGCATCATTTGAATTAGATAACATCACAATGTAGCAGTGTCTGATTATATCTAGTGATAGTGGGATAAATGAGTTAAAGATACACCTTATCTAGGCAATTTATATTGTATTAATATAATTTTTTTAAAATTTTGGATTAAGATATAGATTAATATAAATGTTAATTATATTAAAAGAAGAAAATTTTTGATGACAAAAACATTAAAGCCTTGTTTTGAGGAACATATTTCTTTGCTACTGATTAGCTACTAGATAAAGGAAAGTACCTTTAAAACTAAAATTTCAATTTGAAAACGTCAAAATGGTTATGAACAGAATATACTTGTTTTAGGCAACTTCAGCTGCTATAACGAAATTCATGGACTGGATGGCTTAAACAAAAGACAGTATTTCTCCCAGTTCTGGAGGCTGGGAAGTTGAAGATCAAGGTGCCAGTTGATTTGATTGAGGCTCCTCTTTCTGACTTGCAGAGAACCACCTTCTCATTGTGTCCTCACATGGAAGAGAGAGAGACCTGGGAGAGAGGGAGTTAGAGGGAGATGGGGGCAGGAAGAGAGACATACACACACACACAGAGAAGGCTGCTTTGGTTTATCTTCCTTTTCCTATAGAGACATTAATACCAACATGGGAGCCCAACCCTCTGGCCTCATCTAAACTGAATTACCTCCCCAAAGCTCCACCTTCAAATATCATCACATTGGGGGTTAAGGCTTCAACACACGAATGGGAGGAACATACATTCTCTCCATAGCATTCCATCCCTGCCTTTCTACATTAATGTCCTTCTCATGTGCAAAGTATATTCATTCCATCCTAATAGCCCCAAAAGTTTTAACTTATTCACAGGAATAGCCTTCACTGTCCATTTGTTTATCAACATTCTGCTCATAAGTGTTTGTACATTCTCTAAGAAGATAAAAAGGAAATTTTATATTCAGCTTTCCCCTTTTCTTTCTGAGCCCTCATCCAGAATCATCCTTAACTTTCATATTTCTAGCATATACCTCAAAACTCCTCTGGCCTCTACCCGTCATTCAGCTTCAAAGCCACCTTCACATCTGTAGGTGTTTGTCACAGCAGTATCTCACTTCTCAGCTTCAACATTTGTTTCAGTCAACTTGGGCTGCTATAACAAAATATCAGACGTGGTAGCTTGAACAATAGACATTTATTTCTCATAATTATGGAGGTTGGGAAGTTCAAGATCAAGGTGCTGGACACTTTAGTTCCTCTTAAGAATCGTCTCCCTAGTTTATAGTTAGCTGCCTTCTTACTGTGCCCTCACATGGTGGAAAGGTGGCACAACACGTAGATTTTTAATAAAAGGGCCAAAATAATTCAATGTAGAAAAGATAACACTAGCCAATAACACTAGCATAATTGACTATTCATATACAGAAACATAAAATTCAGTCCATACTTCATATCATATACAGTACTTAATCAAATTAGACTATAAGACCTACATGTTAAACTAAAAGTGATATAGAAAAATGCCAATTTCTATAAGAAAATATAGTAGAAATTCCTTTATTTGTTTAATTTTTTTGTTAAATCATAACTGTGTATGATCTTTGGCTAGGCAAAGATTGGGACACAGAAAATAGGAACCATAAAAGAAAAATTTGATAAATTGGATCTCTTTAAAATTAAAACATATGCTCTTCAAAGAACATTGTTAAGAAAATAAAAGCTGCTGACAGAAAAAATACTTGTAAAACATGTATCTAGTGAAGGATTTAGAGCCATACTATACAAAGAACTCTTATAACCTGATAATAAGAAACCAATTCAATTCAATTTAATTTAATTTTTTATTAAATGATAGCTGTGTACATTAATGCAATCATAGGGTACAGTGTGGTGTTTTCATATACAATTTGAAATATTTTCATCAAACTGGTTAACATAGCCTTTATGTCATTTTCTTAGTTGTGTTAAGATGTTTATATGCTACTTTTAGAAAGATTCAC
>CAUYQV010147461.1:0-17699 GCA_963574575.1 Galagoides demidoff | reverse complement strand
TAGCCAGGCATTGTGGCGGGCGCCTGTGGTCCCAGCAACTTGGGAGGCGGAGGCAGGAGACTCGCTTGAGCCCAGGAGTTGGAGGTTGCTGTGAGCTATGCCACGGCACTCTACCCAGGGGGACAGCTTGAGGCTCTGTCTCAAAAAAAAACAAACAAAAAACTTTTGCCTGTGTCTCTTTATCCAAGAGGACTTCCTGCTTCTGTCTCTCCTTTTGAATTTCTACCAGTGTAAGCACTAACCATTGTATACTTCAGACATTATTAAAAATGAATTTAGTTAAATTAATTACATCTAATTTTTGAGAGCTGACAAGATGCCATCCCTTTCTGTGTACTATCTCATTGAGGCCTTATGACCCATGAGAAATACACTGTTTCTAAAGTGAGGTGCAACGAAGTTTGGAAATAAAAAGACACACAGCCAGGGAATGGAGGAGTTGAGACTTATTGGGCTCTGTCTGAAGGCAGATTGCACTAAACGGGCTCTTGGCCTCTTGCACGTACTTGCTTTATCCTTGGGTCATGTATGGAACGTCACATAGGGACTAGCACACAGCAGGTGCTCACATTACCTTCTTTGCTGGTGAATGGATAAGGCTACCTTTGATAGGCACTTTGCTACCGCCAATGTAAATCCTCAGTTCTCATTTTCTCAGTAAATGCCTTATGTCTGAACTTTGTCCAAAGAGAAACATTCTGTGGTTTTATTTATGGTCCTTGCCCTTTCCAAAGTTGTCCTGCTCCACTGTTGTTACCACTGTTACCTTTTGAATAAATCCCCACCGACAGCCCGTGTACAATTGCATTATATTTCAGCCACTCCTGTTCCATGTAGCCCATCCACTATCTCAGAAACATCTCCATGGCAGCAGCCGGCACTATTGGATGCATGCCCAATAGCACGATAAAGGAAGAGGATGTTCAGAGTTTCTGAAGACACTGAAATGTACTGTTCAGTCCCCCTAGCTCCACATATACCAGTTGCTTCATCAGTCAGACTGATGCAGCCCAGGGCTGCTGAGAAGGTGGATTTTCTTATCCATGACCTCTTGACACGCACATACGTAAATATGGAAAACCAGTCCTTGGCCACAAGCAGGACGAAGGTATTCACAGAACTGGGGAACTGAAGTCAGATTCATTCTGTGGGTGGTAGGGGGCAAAGTGGAGGTGCTGGTGTATTTACTAAGATGTGTACTCCACTGCCAAGACTGATGGGGGCTTCTGTGCACTTCAGGTGAAGCTCACTTGCCTGCAAGTGGCTTTGGCTTAGCATAGGTGAGGTCTTGGAGAAGAAGAAAATAGAAAGGATGAACATTCAAAAATATCTTTGCCTGTAATAAGAGGAGCAGCGTAGTGAAGGATCCAAAGGCTACCGTCTCAGGTAGCAAGGCAGGACCATGAGCTTGGGTTGATTCACTGCCCAAACCTTCAGTGCAGTTGGGCCTGTGCTTCCTTGGGTCAAGGTCTGGGCCCAGGCCAAGGAACCATTGTACCCACTTTCTCCCTGCTATTCCTTCTTGCTTCTTGGCCTTCTCTACCCTTTCTTCAGGAATTTTCTTTAGGGAAGAGGTATCTATGGCAGATCCTTGGAGGAGTTTGGGAGTTTAGTGTTGGCTGAGGCCTCCTGCTCCTGACCAAGCCTCTTGAGCTCTTCATAATTTAGGCTCAGGAAAGGAAGGCACATCTCACTAGACTCCTTCCCTTTGGGTGTTCCAGATTCTCAGAGGTGTTCCTGTGGAAGCTGGGTAAGCTCTGGAGGATGGAGAGAGAACTCTTGATGCTACTGGGGAATGGGGGAGAGTGGGATGGGCTCTGAGTTCCTGAAGACTCTAATATGCTGTTTATCCACCTGTTTATCAATCTGCCTGTGGATTGTCTTCAATCAAACTATAGCAAGGACGAGTGTTCCCCACCTTCCCTTCTGTTAAATGTTGCCTTTGTCTACTCTGATTTACCTCCTTTACATTTGATGCTGTTCCCTACTATGTGCAACCTGGAAAAAGTTAGGAGAGATGGCTGGAGAAGAGAGGGAGAAAGACTTAGCTATAAAGCTGAGCAGAAATCAGGTACAAAGAGCTGGAGAAGAGGGTGAAGGAGGGAAAAGAGTCCTTGAGTTTGGGGGTAGTGGGAGTCAGGAGGTGTTGTCCAGAGAGGTTGCTGTTAGGCATGAGAATGCTGAGAAAATCATGTTTTCATGTTTCCTGAGAAACACAAGCAAAATTGGAATGTTAAAAAAATTTTCTCTTGGAGGCTGGATCATACTTACTTGAACATGACTCTGCAGAAACTGGGCCAGGTAAGCTCTTGAATATATTAGGACTATAAAGCATTCATTTCCTCAACTGTGCTGGTCTCTGGGCACTGTGGGGGCAAATATGAGTGAGAGAGGATTGACGGAGTTCAACAATTGTATGAGGCCAACGATGCTAAGATTGTAGTATTTCATAATTCCATTTTGCTAGAATTCTCAGTCCCACGGAGTGGGCTGGGAAGTGCACTTCCAGCACCTGAGTTGGGGGCAGAATTTCTGGGAGGAGGCATTCTGTGTCTTCTCTCTCTTAGGAAGGGCCTGGGCTCTGGGTAGGTCTTAGGACCAAAGTCCAGTTGCCCTTGGAAGGGTCCCTATCCACCAGCTAAGGAGACATATTTTCCTGGAACAAAAGCTCGGTGTAGTAGACTCTCCTCTTTGGTTCCATTTCTGGTCTTTGTCCAGCTTCATTCTCACTCTCGGCCTACCTCCCTAGACAGATTTAGTTACTGGAATAGTGTTTGACATCTGTTGTAGGGGCCAACTTTGGCCTAAGTCTATAGAGAGTGACATAAATTCATTGATTAGGGTCAAAGTTTAGAGTCTCTGTTGAAGAATAATGGCTTGTTAGCTTAGCTAAGCTGCTGTGCCTTGATGAGAAACTTGGTTCAGAGAAAATATTGATTGAGATTCTTCCCTATGGAATATGTCTGCGTATACAGTTTGTTCATACTCACTCATGTGAGTCTCTATCTCTTAGGAACTAGCAGAAATGGGTAAGACTCCACAGATGGGTAAATAGGATCTAAATTGAATGGATGTACCAATTATCTCCTTTTTTGTTTAACATTAATCCCTTTCATTACTCTTCAGACTGCACTCATCTGTCAATATATTTTTTTAAGTGGACAGTATTTAATCATTTCATCAAGGGTCAGAATTTTAGTTCTAATGGGAAAAGGCTCCCCCCTTTCCCCTATGTCCACCAAAAGCAAGAATTTAAACTTGTGAAATGATTTACAAAGTACAAAAATTTGAGAACCCAAACTAGTTAACTCTTCTTAATTTAATGGATTTGCACAAATAGATTTATAGGATAGTTATATCTTAAAGTAAAATTTTTTTTTTATTGTTTGGGATTCATTGAAGGTACAAAGAATAAGGTCATACTGATTGCATTTGTTAGGTAAAGTCCCTCTTATAATTGTGTCCTGCCCCCAAGAGGTGTGCAATACACCATGAACTCCCATCCCCCTCCCAACTCCCGTCTGTCCACTCCCTCCTTCCCCTACCTTCCACCTTTTATTAGATCCTCTACTGCCTTCGTGTTAGAATTGAGTACATTGGGATTCTTGCTTCTCCATTCTTGCAATGCTTTACTAAGAAGAATATGTTTCAGCTCAATCCAGGTTAATATAAAAGATGTAAAGTCTGCATCTTTTTTAATGGCTATAGATCCTTAAGTATTTGATAATTCATCCTTTTGTCTTAATCCCCAAGACACAGGATTCCTCTAATCCTAAATTGGAGGTCAACACAATGTGTTTCCTTTCAAGAGCTAGGTCCCCTCTGAAGTTCAGAAAAGATGATCTGTCAATGTTTTGGTTTATGTTTTTTCCTCTTGTATATACATTATAAATATGTGTATCCAACACTGGTCTCGTTCAGACTGTCATTTGTTAGAAGTTATAACTTTTATAATTCTCTTAGCTATTAATAGTAATAATAATTACTTAAGGCAAAGGTGGAAGAATCTCTTGAGGCCAGGAGTTCAAGACTAGCCTGGGCAGCATAGTAAGACCCCATTGAGTTTGCCTCTCCCAGCTTCTGGGTTGTGGTTAGAGCATGACCTCCATGTTCTCCCTTATTTAATTAATTAAGCTTATTAATAAATTAAATTATTACTAATTACTAATAATATTAAATAATTAACAATTAATAATAACAGCAGCCAGTCCTGATATCTGATTAGCACTTTATGGTTGATAGTGTTTTCTTTTGTGTTAATCAACTTGATACGTATGAGGTAGGAGGCATTATATCCCAGTGGTCAGAAGCATAAGTTTTGGAGTCTTTATGGCCGGAGTGGAGTGGCATAATCACAACTTACTGCAACCTCAAACTCAAGTGATTCTCCTGCCTTGCCCTCCCAAGGAAGTAGTTGGGACTACAGGCATGCACCACCACACTGAACTAATTTTCCTGTGTTTTTTTTTTTGTTTGTTTGTTTTTTTTTCTGAGATGGGGACATGGGGTCTTACTGTGCTGCCCAGGCTAGTCTTGAACTCCTGACCTCAAGAGATCCTTCCACCTTAGCCTCTCAAAGTGCTGGGACTTCAGGCATGCCTGGTCCTATTATTCAACTTCCTTATAAGCTTTTAGGGTTATGGGAATTAAATAAGCTATGGTTAGCCTACTGCCTAGGGCATGGTTGGTGTCCAATACACAGCAACTGATTAGGATAATCATTCCCATTTTACAGATATGTTATAGAGAAGTTAAAGGACTTGCTCAAAGTTATATACTCCTATTCCTGGGTTTCTCCCTCCCTAGGAGGCTGTCTGGTGTTCCTCCATACGGATGGACATCAATGTAGCCTGAGTCTTGTTATCTTTCTTGAAGGAATAGGGCAGCATTCAGCAATGCTTTGGGGATTAACTTTTCATGTTCCCCAAAGGCATGAAGTATAACGTTGTTGTGTGATGCACAGAGTTTGCCTCTCCCAGCCTCTGGGTGGTGGTTAGAGCATCACCTCCATGTCCTGCCTACCTGACCAGGGCAGGACAGTACCTGGTGGGAGATCTCACTCCTTATGCCCCAACTGGAAGGAGGGGGTCTCTTGTCATCTGTTCTGTTTCTCCCTGTCTCTTTCCACACCCACTAAATGTAAACATTGAAAACAAATGTTTGCGAGGATGCTTGTTCGTAGAGCTGGCTAGTTTCAGGTTATAGGGAGTAATGATTGCCAAATACCTTCTGTCCTAATTTTCTTACATTAAGCCCACACTTTATGGCTGGGTGTGCTTTCCTCACACACAATCAGGATGAGGGGCCAGCCAGGTGTTGGCACAGGCATTCTGTGCTAGGTGTTGGCACACCTAGTCTTTGTTCACGGAGCTGAAGCAGAACTAAACAGGAAGGAATCAGAGATGTTTGGATAAGGGGAGTGTTTTATTGTGGGCTTCTTAAAAGTCTGGACTCTTCCTGAGAGGTGGGAGGCTTCAAAGGCCTGCTTTGTTCAGGCTGAAAGCAGCAGGGGAAGCTTCCGAGCCTTTCTGTGGCCTGGTGAGGAGTGCACTTGCTTTCTCCCTCTGCCACTTACCATTTCAGGGGCTCCACACTGGGTTCAAGGTGCCTGATGCAAACTCACTTAATCATACATTTTGAGTTCTGACCAGTGGGGGAGTATAAAAGCAGGTACCCAAAGCCTATAGTACTCAAACTTCAGGTTCAAGGCTGCTACTTCCTGAAATGAGGCAGCAGGTGGGGAGGGCTGGGAGTATGACGTGTTCTTGGACTCGCCTCCTCTCACCTTGACAACTTTATTAATGCACCATTTAGCAACTCAGCCTTGATGCGTTAGTTATCTATTTCTGTGCACCAAATTACCCCCAAAATTAGCAGCTTAAAAGGATAATATGTGTAAATATTTATTATCTCTTACAGTACCTGTGGGTCAGGAATTCAGGAGCAGCTTAGCTGTATGATTCTGGCTCAGAACCACAGGGTCTCAAATGAGGTTGTAGTCAAAATGTTGGTTGGGGCTATGGTCATCTGAAGAGTTGATTAAGGTTGATTGATCCTATTCCAAGATAGCCTACTCACATGCCTGGCCAGTTTGTACTGGTTGTTGGCTGGAGGCTTTAGTTCTTTACCTTCTGGGTCTCTCTGGAGGGCTGCTGGGCTGTCCTCAGGACATGGCAGCTTGATTCTATAGTGACCCAAGGGAGAGCAATGTCTTGGAAGTCACACTCTGTCATTCCTGCAGTGCCTTAATAATGGTGACACAGGTTGGCCCTATTTTGTATGTATATAGGTAAGAGCACTGGGAGGTGAAAATAATTGGGGGCCGCATTGGAGGCCGGCTGCTGCCCTTGCTCAACA
Source organism: Galagoides demidoff (assembly GCA_963574575.1). Taxonomy (NCBI): domain Eukaryota; kingdom Metazoa; phylum Chordata; class Mammalia; order Primates; family Galagidae; genus Galagoides; species Galagoides demidoff. The sequence goes on along the minus strand of CAUYQV010147461.1, from coordinate 11,342 downwards.
TTTTAACAACAGCTCTCCTCTTCACCTTTGCACTATTTCAGCAAGGAGAATAAGATCTGTTTGATTACATTTGCACAGAAACCTTCTTACAGTTAGGAGCCGAGAGGTATGGGAAACTCTCTGGTCCCATGGAATATACAGAAGTAGGGAAAACATGTCTGTTATCTGTGTCTCTCAGGATAGGAATGCTGGGGTTGTGGGAAATGAACATCAAGCATTTATAGGGCTTGCTGTGGAACAGTTTAAAAACAGCCAGATATAACTGAGCTCTTCTTAGGTGCTAGGCATTGTGTTAAGCAGTTTGTGTGCCCGTGTATGTGTGCCCGGGTGAGGCTGTGCTGTTACTAAATGCTTATTTTTACAAAAAGGAAACTGAGGTCCAGAAAGATGAAGTTCCACAGCTAGAAAGTGGGGGGGGGGTGCCAGGAACTGAACACAGGCAGTCTAATTTGAGGGCTCGCAATCTGGCACTTCCCTATTCCTTTCTTCCTTAAGGTGGGAGGGCACAGGTCCACTCTCTGTGCCTTGGTTTCTGTAGGTCAGGCTTCCATATTCCTAAAGACACGTCTTTCTAAAGCCACAGCCCAAGTCAGGGCTGCCTTGGCATTCGACATGCCTTCCTTACTAAGCTTAATCCTTTTTAGCTTTTGTTTTAAAGTGAGAGACCTGTTTCTCTTCCTTTCCCTTACAGGCTACCATTGAGTTTTTAATTCACCTAATTTCAACCTTGTAATATCTCATGGAATAGGGAGGCTTAAGGAGAGGAAGAGAGGCTATGAATGGCCAGTTGGTGACACAGTCAGACACACACATTTATTATGTTTGCCGTCTTCTGGGGATGTGGTTCATGGTGCTCCAAAACAATTACAACAGTAACATCAAAGATCATTGATCATGGATCACTGTAACAGATATAATAATGAAAATGTTTGAACTATTGAATAACCAGAATGTGACATAGAAACAGCAAGCGGGCAGATGCTGTTGGGGAAATGGTGCCGATAGACCTGCTTGCCACAGGCTTGCCATAAACTTCGATCTGTGTGAAGCAATAAAAGTGAAGGCAATAAAGTGAGATATGCCTGTACTGCTCAGCAATAAAAAGAAGTAGACTGTTGATACACACAACTTGGACGGATCTCAAGAATATTACACTGAGGGAAGAAAAGTCAATCTCAAAAGGTTACACAAACTTACACTTATATAACATTCTACAAGTGGTTGGCAGGGATTAGGAGTTGAGGAGGATGGGGGAATTTCTTTGTGGTGATGGAATAGTTCTGTATCCTTATTGTGGTGGTGGTTGCAGGTCTATGTGTGATAAAATTTCATAATTACACACATACACACAACCATGGAAAAACTGGTGGGATCCAAATAAAGAGTTTAGTTAATAATATTGTACCAATTATACATATATTCTGATACAGTGTATCTGTTTTTTTGTAGCCTACTGTGGTTATGTTAGATTTCATCATTAGAGAAAGCTGTATAGAGGACACATGGAAACTCTTTATACTGTTTTTACAATTTATTATATTAATTTCTTTTCAAAATAATAAAAACAAACAAGCAAAACTCCACAACAATATTAAGCAAGCTCCCCTGCCCTGGGTCTTCTCATTCCATAGCCCAAGCTCTGTCCACTTGGCAGCAGTACTCCCAGGCCATGCTTCATTGTATGCCTTTATCATGAAACCAGAACTGAGAAGAGAAAACCAACATCTTGGCTAAAACAGTGTTCCCCAACGCTGTCTGTTGAACACTAATTCATCAGAATTTAATGTTGGGTAAGAATTAATCTGTGTCCAAGTACATTTAGGAAATCCTGGGTTAACCAGGTCTCTCATTTAAAGACTTCTTTGTAGGATATGAAGGCAGGTTGTGGAACTCCAAGAGGGGACTAAAGAATCCAACAATTCCTTAACTTTATTGTCCACAGAAGCTTTTGTTTTCCTTTCTGGGTATGCTAAGAGAATAGGGATTCACATGCTCGAGAAGCATGAAAGTGAACTATTCATCAGAGAAGGAAGATGAGGGAACCACGGAGCCATTGCCACTTCAGAGCCAGTGCTGGGCTTCAGGCGCTGCGCCAGCTCAGCCTTTTGTAATGCACTTAATATAATGGGAGACAGGAGATGTGCCGGAGAGAAAGAGGGCCAGTCTTCATTGTGGGAAAGGTCTGATTTTTATTCTTTTGATTCTCCACATTGAGTAGAATTTTTCTCCCATTCCTCCTCTGTTCTTAGGGCTGGAGACACATTTCCCAGCTGATCGGGGAACTGGATGGGTTAGAGAATGATTCACAATCCACCCTGGGGGGTGAGCAGGAGGAAGCAGGGTGGCGGTCTATGAGGAAGTAGGTCTAGGAGTGGCATTTTCTGATGACTGTTGGGTTGACCATGTGTTGAACCCTAAGTTTTCTAAGATGCTTACTCATCAGGAGTGAAACTTGGGAGTGGAGGGGACAACCTGAGTAACATGAAGAAGTAATCACAAACCTTACCTTTCTGTGGGCTTTTTATGAGTTGCAGCATCTCTCTCTCTAATACATTAGTTACTTATTACTACATAACAAATTACCTTCAAACTTAGATTTTTAAAACAGCAATGTATTTTACTATCTCACTCAGTTTCTATTGGTCAGGAATTTGGGAGTGGCTTAGCTGAGGGGTTCTGGTTCTGGTGTTGCAGGAGACTGCTGTCTTCTGAGGGCTTGTATGGGGCTGAAAGATCTGATTCAAAGATGACTCCCCCATGGACATGGCACATTCATATTAGCTATTAGCTAAAAGCTCAGCTTCTCACTATGTGGACCTTCTGTAAAGCTGCTCGAGTGCTGTCACAACGTGATGTTGTCTTCTTCTAGAGCAAGTGATCCAAGAGAGGGCAAGGTGGAGGCTGCACTTCTTTTGTGATGCAATCTTAGAAGTCATGCTTTGACATTTCTGCAACATCCTGTTGGTTGCACAGGTCAGCCCTATTCAGTGTGTGGGGGGCTACTTAAAGGCATGAATTTCAGGCATGAAAGTATCACTGGGAGCCCTCTTCAAAACCAGCTACTACATATCACCTATGAAACAAAGAAATTATTGAATGAACATTCTTAAATGAGTAGTATGCATTCTCAAGTGGCTAAAAGTATGACCATCTTCTAGAAGATTGTACTACTCTTTCTTGCCACAGGAAGGAGCGTAAGTGGGATCCAATTTGCCCATTCTTTTAATAAATATTTATCGAGCCCCTATATTGTGCCACCAGTTTGCTTAGGAGCTTTGCACTGTTAGAGAAGCATGTCCCAGAAGCATAGTCAGGAACCAGACAGACAAGCCCAGGAAGAACTACTGCCTTGACTCGAGCAGAACTAAATATCTGTCGTTCATCCTAATAGCTCTTTAAGTATGGGCCTCAAGTAATTGCACAGCCTGAACAGCATTTCTGCCCTTTGTTTATTTGTTGGATAATGACTTCATTTCTCGTGTTCTGGTAAACCAATTGACTGCCCTCTCCTGCCTCTCTGGTCATAATTCTTTCTGTTCCCATTTCATTTACAGAGAGGTGCACTCCAAACCACACTCCCCATATTTATCAAGGCTAAATAGTTTCCTACTCTTTCCCCCCATATTTCTAAAATCAAGCTCCTTTTACCTTACATGGAGATCCTAACCTGAACAGGCAACATGATTAATGCACAACTTATCTCTTCCCTTGGGTTATTTATGTCTCAGTCACAATTCTTGGTTGCCAGTAAGAAGTGCATGCTGGTCATTCTTAAGCATGAGGAAATTTACTGGAAGGACATGAGAATTCTCAGAAATGGTAGGTGAGAACCAAAGGCTTTTTCAAGGGCCAGGCAGCAGCAGTGTGCCACTGGGGCCACTGTGATAGGACACCTTCAACTTTTCCTTTCACACCCATAAGATTTGAAGTCCTGGTAAATATATCCAATTGGCTTGGCCAGGGTCAATACTTATTCCAGGGTTCATGGGTGGGATGAGTAAGACCTGACCCATTTTGTAAACAAACAAATAATAAAATAAGGAAAAGAAAAAGAGAAAAAGAGGAAAAAGAGCAAAAAAAAAATGAATTATGAATTCCCTAAATGGCTCTTGTTAATTTGTTACCATGCCACTCAATCTCAATGTTTTCATTACTCAATGAAAAGTCAATTATTTCACAGCTCTCAGATCCACCCAAGACTTGTATTTTCCATAAACAAGCCCCCCAAATTGGCAAACACTCACAGGAAGTGCTTCAATTGGATATTCTATTAATTTATCAATAATCATCTTTGAATGCTATTTATTGCAGAAAATTAGATGAATTTAGCATGAGCAAAAAAATATTGATTGCTGCCCTCTGAATTTCTAATTTGAGCATTTGATTTATAAATTAATCCTTCATTTTGTTAATTAGAGGCAGTCTCCCATCCCAAGCTATGGCACTGAGAATTATTGTGCCTTTTTCCATCAGCAATTTTAGGTAATAATGATTTATTAAAATGAATTTCTTCTCTGGTCCAGGTTTTGGTGTCTCACTCTGGCAAGCAGCCTCATGCTTGCCTGGTTTGTGGTTACTTTTTATGGTCCTTCCCTCAGTCCTCTGTCCATTTGGGGCAGCTCCATTCCAAGCATTTTTCACAGAGGTTGGCCTAGCTGGCCTTTATCTTACCCCAGGATCCTCTAACCCAGTGGTTCTCAACCTTCCTAAAGCTGTGATGTATTTTCATTGTTACAAAGGGGTGGCAACCCGCAGGTTGAGAACTGCTGCTCTAACCTCTTTCAGAGGAGCACTGGGTTTTAGCTGACTCAAAGGCTTCTGCTTGTCCAAATGTCTGTCCCCTAAATCAGGTTTTAGCTTGGTAAATTGTAGGAGCACAAAAGTTGATTTCTTGTTGAATATTTGAATAAATGAGAATGTGAATAAATGCCATCTTAGTCTGTTTTGGGCTTCTGTAACAAAATACCATAATTGGGTAGCTTATAATCAACAGAAACTTATATCTCCCAATTTTGGAGGCTGAGAAGTCCAAGATCAAAGGCTGGCAAGTATGGTGTCTGGTGAGGGACAACTTTTTGGTTTATAGATGCCAACTTCTCACTGTATTCTCACACATGGAAGAGATGAGGGTTCTTTCTTAGGTCTCTTAAGACACTAATTCCATTAATAAGGGCAGAGCCCTTATGACCTAATGACCTCTTAAAGGCCCCACCTTCCAATATCGTCATTTTGGAGGTTAGATTTTCTTTTCTTTTTTTCTTTTTCTTTTTTTTTTTTTGAGACTGAGCCTCAAGCTATCCCCCTGGGTAGAGTGCCATGGCGTCACAGCTCATAGCAACCTCCAACACCTGGGCTCAAGCGAGTCTCCTGCCTCTGCCTCCCAAGTAGCTGGGACCACAGGCATCCGCCACAACGCCTGGCCATTTTTTGGTTGCAGCCATCATTGTTGTTTGGCGGGCCTGGGCTGGGGATTAGAACCCACCACCTTAGGTGTACATGGCTGGCGCCTTAGCCGATTGAGCCACAGGCGCCGAGCCAGATTTTCTTTTCTTTCTTTTTTTTTTTTCTTGTAGAGACAGAGTCTCACTTTATCTCCATCGGTAGAGTGCCATGGCATCACAACTCACAGCAATCTCCAACTTCTGGGCTCAGGCTATTCTCTTGCCTCAGTCTCCTGAGTAGCTGGGACTTCAGGAACCTGCCATAATGCCTAGCTAATTTTTTTTGTTGCAGTTTGGCCGGGGCCGGGTTTGAACCTGCCACTCTCGGTATATGGGGCTGGTGCCTTACCCACTGAGCCACAGGTGCCGCCCAAGGAGGTTAGATTTTCAATGTATGAATTTTGAGGGGATACAAACAATCCGACCACAGCAAGTGGTTCAGTTTTTTAGGAATATTCCACCATGAGTACCCTTTTCATCTTTTAAAACACCCTTAGAAATGGAGAAAACAGAGACTTGATTTGTACTCAGGTGCTGGAGTCCGACAGAATCCCCTCTTTGCCATTTACTGTGATGTAAGGCAAGTTAATTTATTTCTCTGATTCTGTTTCTTTATCAATTGAATGGGAACAATAAGATTCCCCACTTCATGGAGTGTACTTTGTGGTTGCCTTGTGTGCAGATGGCAGGCTCAAACTTTCCCAGCCCCAAATTGGTTGAGATATTGAAAATAATAGTGTCACAGATGCATTGAAAGAGCAGGAAAAATATTTACTACTTGAATCATGAGACTTTCCGGGGAGGACAGGGCAGCCAGGCACCCAAATGAGTCTGAAAATAGCTTCAAGTTGCAGTTTCTATTGCAGTTATGGAATGGGGCTGGGGTTTGGGTTTTCATACTCAGGCAGGGATTTGTGCAATTTGAATCTCTGCACTGGTGCCAAGGGAGGGAAGGTCTGGGCTTTCCTACAGGTTGCCCAGATGTGGGGCAAGAGGAAATAGGAGTAGTGCGGGTTAGTCAAACAGAAAAATGAAGTCCAGGGTGGTGCCTGTGGCTCAAAGGAGTAGGTTGCTGGCCCCATATATGGGAGGTGGTGGGTTCAAACCCAGCCCCGGCCAAAAACTGCTAAAAAAAAAAAAATGAAGTCCAACTATTGTTTTGAGAAAATATCTTCCTAAAGCACTTAGTTCAGTATAGGCTATAGTTAAGTGTTTAATAAGTGGATTGTTATTGTGATGTCTTTAAACCCCTTTAAGAAGCTTTTGCATTGATGATCTCATTTATTCTTTATATTAACCCAAGAAATTGAGAGATGTGATCAGAAGTAGATTTGGTACAATGGAACCATTCAACTAATAGTATCACTTGGTATCACTATCACCTTTCCCATCATCATCACCATCTCCTGGAATCTGCTGGTATCACTATCTGCTGGCATCATTATCACCTTTCCCATCATCATCACCATCTCCCATGCCTTCATCACCCTCATTGCCAGCACCACTATCACCATCAAAATCATAATCACCACTATCACTATCATCAACAGCTTCATCATCACTATCACTTTTGCTACAAGCAGCATAATTGGCATCCCTGACACCATGCTCACCATATTATCACTTGTGCCCCATTGTTCTTACCATCACCATCATCATCAGCATTATCATCATCACCACCTCCACCATTATCATTTTCATGATCCTCAAAAGATTTACCTTAGACTATCCACTTACCTTGATTGGAGAACTGTACATATATTTTGACATAAGCTAATATAAAAAACAGGTTCACCTAGCTTAAAAATATGGAATCTAGTAGCAAGGAGTCCTAGAAGGTTGGTCCTCAAAGACTGAACACATCTTTAAAGACTCTGATTCTTTGTTCTTTTCTGCTCTCATTGCACTAACTGGTCCTTGGCTGGTTCATGGGATGAAACAGCAGCATCAATATCCATACACAGAAAAGAGTGTTTAGATAGAAAAATGTATGACTTGGTAGAACAGGGGTCTTTTTTCATGTAGTTTCAATTTCTTATTGATTATTTTATCAGTAAGAGAAAGTTCATGGAAGTCTGTTTCCCCTTGGCCTCTCACCTTAGTGGCTTCTCCTGATTATTTCAGAATGATGGCCTGCCTGATGGCCAGAGTGGTGGCCAGAGTGGTCATGCCTAAACTCATCACTGGCAAGGGGCATGATTTAGCTCAACTGACTTACCTTCTAGCACTGTAGATTGGACTGGATCTGATTCCTTTGAAGTTTATGAGGTATGCAGGAAAGTCCTTGTCAATCCAGCAAGGAAGAATGGAGGACAGATATTGGGAGGATAATCAATAGAATCTGCTTCAGGGCTTGTGGACTGAGCTCCTATGCCAGTGAGACAGAACTCAGTGGAGTCCTTCCAGATGGCTATGAGAGCTGGTGGTCTGTATTTGCCAAACATCATATTGTCTGACAGAAAAGCTCAGTCCAATGAACTACAGGGAAAAGAAGACTCACTGGGACAGTATTGGGATTTGTCACAGAATCTCAGAGAGTGCAGGATTAAGGACAGATCTGGGGACTTTCTTCTAATGCTCTCTCATCAGTGCATTTCAGCTGTCACCTTGAGGAACTGCATCTTCCTAACTTTTCTCTGTGCATCTGTTTCACTCTCTCTCTCTCTGCCAACTAGTATTCTCTACTGTAGCTTGCTCAGGTGATGCCGTGCCTGGCTGTTCCTTCATGCTTCCAACGGACTGATTACAGATTCTGAGGAGACAGTTGGATTGGCCTGTCTTGAACCAATGTGGCCTACCACTGTCTCTTCTTGCCCCAATTAGCCAAGACTGGAGGCTGGGTCATGTTGCCACTTGGTTTGGTCACCCTGCCCATTTATCATGGGCTCCCTGAGAAGTCCTTTAAAAAGGGTGTGGAGGGACTGTCCCTGGAGGCATTCTGGCAAGAAGGCAATGACTGCTGGTGGAAATGATGGGCCTTTCTATTGTTTTTTTTTTTTTTAATTTTTGAATTTTGCTTTCAATCATCTTAGTTTGAAGTTTTCTTTTTTTTTCATTTATTTATTTATTTCTTGAGACAGAGTCTCACCTTGGTAGAGTACCGTGACGTCACAGCTCACAGTAACCTCCAACTCCTGGGCTTAAGTGATTCTCTTGCCTCGACTACAGGCATCTGCCACAATATCTGGCTTTTTTTTTTGTAGAGACAGGGTCTCACTCTCACTCAGGCTGGTCTTGACCCTCTGAGCTCAGGGCAATCCACCCACTTTGGCCTCTCAGAGTGTTAGGATTATAGGTGTGAGCTACCATGCGTGGCCAGGCCCTGCTATTATTAATGACTAAATAAATACACCAGGGAGTCTGCTCCCTGCAGCAGTAGCCAGGCCTCACCTGAGGAAGCTGTTGGCACAGTGTTGTATGTGTAATGCTGAGAAACCAAGACCCACATGGATCAGTCCTCCAAAAGGCATTACAGTGAAAAGAACATAGTCAACACCACCAAGAATGCTTTTACAAATAACTCAGTTCCTTTATTTGTAGTAATTTGAACACTGATGAGTCTTCACTGATATTTTTGAAATGTTTTAGGAATTTCTACCATTTACTCTTTCTCGTGACACTCTAGTTCTCCACAGCTTACCCTTTCCACACACATAAAACCAGAGCCTCATTCAGATCATTTCCTTTCCTTCCTTCTGTTACCCTGCCTCCCTCCCTTTTCATTTCAATTCTCCCATTCCAAAACTCAGAGAACCCATGTGGCTAGGCCAGGCCCTCTGTGGAGTGTGGAGCCAAGAAGTGGGTTGTGATAGTTAATTTTATGTGTCAATTTGGCCCAGCCATGGTGACCACATATTTGTTCAAACTCTAGATGTTTCTGGGATGGTGTTTTTTGGGGGGATGAAATTGACATTCAAATTGGTGGACTTTGAGTAAAGCTGATCGCCTGCCATAATATGGGTGGGTCTCATCCAATCATTTGACGGTTTTAATAGAACAAAGACTGATCTCCCCCGAGCTACAAAGAATTTTACCAGCAGACTGTCTTTGACTCACAGTAACTCTTCTCTTGGCCTACCCTGCAGATTTTAGACTCACCAAACCTTTGTAACAACATGAGCCAATATACACACACTCTGTTACTTCTGTTATTCTGGAGAACCCCGATTAATGTGTATACATGGTCTAAGCTTAAATTCTCTTATGTAGGTAGGGGGAAAAGAAATTAACTTATGGTTAATTTTAATGCCAGCACAGGTGGGAAGATTCTGCAGCTGCAGGTCAGATTTTTCCTGAGAAAATTCCTTCCTGGGTTCCTAGGCAGATACCAAGCACATAGCAAGCTGCAAGGGACACCAGAGACATTGTGTCTGTTCTATTCCTTATGTCCTGATTTGAGCAATAACACCCAGGGCCCAATCTTGGCCCCAGATCAGCATTAACTTTTGTACTTTTTGTAGAGATGGGGTCTTGCTATGTTGCTCAGGCTGGTCTTGAGCTCCTGGCTTTAAGTGATTGAACCTCCTGCCTCAGCCTCCCAAAGTACTAGGATTATAGCCATGAGCTACCATGCTCAGCCATGTGGTTCTTAATAGGGGTGACTTTTTCTCCCTTGGAGACATTTGGAATATTTGCAGGCCTTTTTGATATCACCAAGTGGGAGATGAGTGGTGTTACTGGCAGTCTGTAGTGGGTAGAGGCCAGGATGCTGCTATACACCCTACAAGGCACAGTATAGCCCCACTGCCACCTCTAATGAAGAATTATCTAGCCCCAAATGTCAATAGTGCCAATGATGAGAAACCTTAGTTAAGGTGATTAAGTAACAAATAAAACAGTAATAAATAAAACTTTCAATTTTACCTTCTAGAAGATGCACACACATACTGCCTCTGTCTCTCCTCACCCTTCCAGGATCATTTTGTAAGCTGAGAGGATTATGATAGAGGCTGAAGAGACAGCATTTTATTTCCCCATATCTCTGTTCTCTAATACCTCAGTACTCCCAAATGTATATGATAAGATGCCTTATAAAACATAAAGAACGTGATCTGATAAGGTCATTTCCCAATGCCCTCTTCTGCACAAAATTTTCAAGTAGTAATTCAATTTGGAGGCTTTTTTCCTATTAAAATAGGTATGTGACATCACCCAGGACCTGGACTGAAGCACAACCTTGTAGTTAGCACTGGGCATTTTCTCTCTGGGTAATGGGTTTTATTTCAACGAAAATGAGCATTAAAGAGCTTCTAATAAGACACCATTGTACTTAATGATGGTTTTGTTTGCCTTGGAAAATGTGAGATGTTGCTATGTAATGATAATAATTGTTAACTTGGGGTTTATTCTGGGATTAATGAATTACTACAGTGTTGGGGAAAATTATTTTCCAATAAATGTTGAATTTCATTTTTTTCTGAAACTTCCTTTCCTTTGCCACATTTAGTGTTTTTTGTCTGCTCCATTAAACATGTATGAACCCTAGACAAGTGGGCCAAGAAAACCTACTGCATTTTCTTCACTGTTTCTGACTCTTAACAGAAATCTAATGTTAATTATTAGGTTGTATTGGGGAAAAGGAAATAGTTTTCGATAGGTCTTTTATCTCTTAATAGGGAAAGCTTGGTGAGCTTTGTGGAAACTTCTTTCTGTGGGGTTCACAGACTTCAAAAATTGGCTGTTTCCACAAAATTCTCAAGTTCAACTTGGTAGATTGTAATGGCTTCAGTACCATTTTATTTTTTTAAAATTTTTTTTGTCTTTTTTTTTTATTAATTGATAGCTGTATACATTAATGCAAACATGAGGTACATTGTGCTGTTTTCATATACAATTTGAAATACTTTCATCAAGCTGGTTAACATAAATTTCATGTCATTTGCTTAGTCATTGTATCAAAAC
>CAUYQV010147458.1:0-15013 GCA_963574575.1 Galagoides demidoff | reverse complement strand
CTTGACGTGAATGAGCTTTCAGCTAATGCAAAGGAGAGATGCAGAAAATGCTAAGTCGACTTAGCAGCTGTGCACAGGAACCAAAAGGCAGGAAAGTGCTAAATATTGCTGAGGGCATCCACCCCAGGAAGGACTTTACCTGTTTTTGAGAGAACACACACAGAGAGAGAACATTACTTTAGGGCCCATTAAGTCAGATCTAGCTCCTTTCTTTTTTTTTTTTTTTTTGAGACAGTCTTACTCTGTTTCCCTGGGTAGAGTTGCCAAGGAGTCATAGTTTGCCTTAGCCTCCCAAGTAGGTGGGACTACAGGAACCCACCACAAAGCCTGGCTAGTTTTTCTATTAGTAGAGATGGGGTCTCTGTCTTGCTCAGGCTGGTTTCAAACTTATGAGCTCAAGCAATCTACTCACCTCAGCCTCCCAAAGTGCTAGGATTATAGGTGTGAGCCACCACACCCAGCTCTATCCCCCTCTTCTATCTTCTTGTCAGTTCTGCTTTAGGATATATGGCCAGGAGTTGGGAAACTTTTGGATTTGGGGGTCTCAGGTCTACAAGAGTGATCTCTTTGAGCACAAGTTCCTATCTGGCCCTTCCCACCTCGATTGAAAACCAGGAGCTTTATTGAAGTTCCTCTATCTCTACTGCCCAGAAAATGACAAAACTACGTACTAACTTTCTCTACTCCATTCTATGTCACTGCACAGCCCTTATACTCCTTCCCCAAATATGCCAAAAACAGGGAAAAACCTCACCTTCCAGGAGCTCTAAACTGGCACCACCCCCAGTGCTCACATGGCTGACTTTATCCTCCGTGTTCCATTTGGCACAGCAAGTGGCAGTGTCTCCACCACCTGTTAAATGAAAATCAGGTAAAAAAGGAAAGGAAAGAGGAAAAGAGGGATTGGCACCAAAAGTGTAAGGCAGTAGGCTCTCCAACCCAAAACGTAACTGATGAACACCCAACTCCATTTCACTAAGTGGCTTCTCCATGAATTATCCACATGCTTAGCTCTCCAGATTTACCCAGAGTGAAGAAACCTAAGTAGAGTATCCCCTTCTACTTTTCTCTGGTAAGAATTCTGCCAGCGTACAGTGGTACTAGCTTTGTACAGGCCCCCTTACCAATGATGGTGATGCAGCCTCTAGAAGTGGCTTTCACAACCTCATCCATGAGGGCTTTGGTTCCCCGGGCAAAAGCTTCCCATTCAAATACCCCTACAGGTCCATTCCATACAATCTGCTTAGCCCGAGAGACGGCTTTAGCATACTTCTTGCTGCTCTCAGGACCACAGTCTAAGCCCTGAGGAGGGAGAGTTAAAAGAGGGAATGAGCTACCAAGAAAAGCTTCTTAGAGAAACAAATACCACCTCCACCAAAATCTAAGCTCAAAGCTGAACACTGGAGCTTCTAGAAGCAAATCATACCGTTCAGTCTTTAAAATGATAAATTTTGGCTGGATGCAGTAGATCACACCTGTAATCCCAGCACTATGGGAGGCCAAGGTCAGTGGATCACTTGAGCCTAGTAGTTCCAGACCAGCCTGAGTGAGACTGAGACCTCCTTTCTACTAAAAATAGAAAAAAACCAACCAGGCATGGGGGTGGGCACCTGCAGTCCCAGCTACTCAGGAAGCTGAGGCAAGAGAATAGCTTGAGCACAAGAGTTTGAGGTTGCTATGCGCTATGACACCATAGTACTCTACCCTGGGCAACAGAGTGAGACTCTGTCTTTAAAAAGCAAAAGATAAAATGATAAATCTGTTTGTTCCCTGTGACTCAAATTCTACTTTATGGAAGATCAAGTCTAAGGGAAAACTTTAAAGTTATTTAATAAACACATTCTTAGCCACACTATTTATGATAGCAAAAATAACTAGATCAATACATCTCAACCAGGTCAATTCTGCCCCTTAACAATGGACATGTGGCAATGTAAGGAGACATGTTTTAGTTGTTACAACTTGGGGGGCATGGACAGGAGGGGAGTTACTGGCATCTAGTGGCCAGGGATGCTTTAAACATCCTATAATTCAACAGTACTCCCCCACAACATAAATCATCTGAGATGTCAGTAATGCTGAGATTGTGAAACACTGAACTAGATCAGTAGTTCTCAAACTTTCCCACACATCAAAATCACTAGGAAGGCTTGTTTCAAACCCAAACTGCTGGGCACCACCCTCAGCATTTCTTATTTCAGCAAGAACTTGCATTTTTCTTTTTGAGACAGGGTCTCACTCTGTTGCCCTGGATAGAGTGCCACGGTATCATAGCTCACAACTACCTCAAACTTTTGGGCTCTGTAATCCTCTTGCCTCAACCTCCTCAAGTAGCTGGGACTACAGGCTCCTGCCACAATGCCCAGCTAGTTTTTTCTATTTATAGTAGAGACAGGGTCTCAGTCTTGTTTAAGCTGGTCACGAACTCCTGAGCTCAAGTGATCCACCAGCCTCAGCCTCCCAGAGTGCTAGGATTACAGGGGTGAGCCATTGTGCATGACCCAAGAACTTGCATTTTTTAACAAATCTAAAAAATGATTCTGATACTGCTAGTCTTGGGACCACACCCCCAAAAGCACTGAACTTAAATAATAGCCAAATGCTTAACAAAAGGAAAATGACTAAGCAAACTAGCATTTCAACATGATACAATTTTATATAATTATCAAAATAATATGTATAAAACACTAAAATAAACTATTTAGACTTTAATATACACATATATTTTCCTTCCTTATAATTAGTATACTTCTACTGTCTTAATGCTTTCATGTAAGAAAAGTTTTTTTATATAGTTTTCTATGTAGCAAAAAAATTCAGAACCCAAACCTTCAAAGTACATGCCCCCACATTATTGATGAAGACAACAGTAAGCCGCTGATTTTCCTTCAGGGATTCTCAAACAAGAAGTACCTCACTCAAGATTTACAGCCCTCTCTGAAAGAGATATCCTATAGAGATTTGTTTTAAAATGGTTATTGATTGGCTGAATGAATAAATTAATGATACCAAAGTTTTGGTTCACTCATACCAACTCAACTACCCAGTGACTCACCATCCAGCCATCAGGTATGCCAGAATCCACAGTGGCTTGGCCAGTCACGGCATTCTCATCAAACTTGTCAGCAGTGACAAAGTCAACAGGCAAGGTGATTTTCACACCATTTTTCTCAGCTTTGGACATTAGGTCTTTGACAATCTTGGCTCCTTCTTCATCAAACAGAGAAGTGCCAATCTATACAGGAGATCCAAGATGATAAAGATCAACTTCTATACTAAGAACAAAACTGCCTCACAAAGCTGATAGGAACCAGACAAGGCACAATATAAAGAAATAATGCAAAGACAAGAAACTTGCCAAAATAAATAAAAATGGGAGTTTTTAGGGCTCCTAATATCTGAAGCTGGTTTTCTTTTTAAATTTAAACAACCTATTATCATCTCAGAGAGCTATTAACATGATCTTGGCATTGGTTTCTTACCTCCATGTTGTTGAGCACTTTAAGGAAGGTAAAAGCCATTCCACCACCAATAATCATTTCATTGACTTTATCCAGCATATTATTGATCAACTGGATCTTGTCTGCAACTTTAGCTCTAGGAGGGAAAACAAGAATCATCACTAAAAGAACAAACAATGGGCTAGGGAAGTGATAATAAACCATGAGTTTTTGTATCAAAGAGGAAGACAGAAAAGTCCCAACATGACAAAAGTACTGCCTAACTTTGCCCTCTGTTACACCAACTCGAAAAGGTCGATCCATTTATAAGAAATCCTTTAAAGTTACAACTCCAGACCACAAAGAATTTAGAAAACCTATTCTTAATTTAAAAACCAAGGGTTTAAAATAGGTCTACAATACATCCCCCCTCACAAAATTAAAAGAGTAAAGATAGCTAATTGTGGGATCCCTGAGCCCACTCAGAACTTTGCTACCCTAGAATGGGGATCAAATTGTACATCAAACAAATATATACTGAAAGAAAAATATATTCCTAATCTAAAGTCTCACTCTGCCTAGTTGCTAAGACATCTGCTTTAAGGCATTATTTTTCTATTGGACTACCTGATTCAACACATTGGCTGGGTACCTACTCTGTTCCAAGCATTGTCCTATGTCTTTGAGAAACAGCAGTGGGCAAAACAAGATCCCTACCCTTTGGGAGCTTATTTTCTAGTGGAAGGAAATGAAATAAACACATGCATCTTTCACCTCCCTGTGAGAGAAAAAAGATCCAAACTAATGAGAAAGTAACAGCTTGCCTTCCATAAACATTTCCATGTATCTGAATCCCACTTACATAGAAAAATCACCTTAGATCATTTTATTCTTCATTCAGTGAACAGTACGCTGTCTACCCTGTGAGACCCCATGCTAGGACTTGTGAAATGGAAGTACAAAACAACAGTGATGAGGATCGAAGGAATAGCAAGAGACTGATTACTTCACTTGTAAAGACTGGACATCACCTAAGGTAAATGACTATTCATTATACACACACATACATATGTATACATATATACACACAAATGTATATATACAAAAAAATAAATAAAGTGCGAAAAAAACCTAAAGAATAGGATGATTCACAGCTTAAATGCCTATCTTTTCAACAAATCAACAGATTGAAAATAATAAGGAAGAGGGGACTATTATAGAATTAAAGATAACTGATAACCAAATGTAATGCATAGACTTCATTAGTCAAACAAACCAACTACAAATATCTGAGATAATTAAGAACATCTGGCTCGGCACCTGTGGGTCAAGTGACTAAGGAGCCAGCCACATACACTTAAGGTGGTGGGTTCAAATCCAGCCCAGGCCCGCCAAACAACAATGACGGCTGAAACCAAAAAATAGCCAGGCGTTGTGGCTGGCGCCTGTGGTCCCAGCTACTTGGGAGGCTGAAGCAAGACTCGCATGAGCCCAGGAGTTGGAGGTTGCTGTGAGCTGTGATGGCACAGCACTCTACCCAGGGGGGACAGCTTGAGGCTCTGTCTCAAAAAAAAAAAAAAAGAACATCTGAATACAGACTGGACATTAGATGATTCTAACAAAACTGATAAATTAGTTAGGCATGGAGGCTCACGCCTGTAATACTAGCACTCTGGATGCATTGCTTGAGCTCATGAGTTCAGACCAGCCTGAGCAAGAGCGAGACCCCATCTCTATAAACAGCCAGGCATTGTGACAGACACCTATAGTCCCAGCTACTTGGGAGGCTGAGGCAAGAGAATTGCTTGAGCCCAAGAGTTTGAAGTTGCTGTGAGCTATGACACCATGGCACTCCACCCAGGGAGACAAAGTTAGGTAGACTCTGTCTCAAAAAAACAAAACTGATAAATTTTGTAATACATGATGTTTATGTTAAAGACATTTCCTTATCAGTTATACGATATATAAAAAAGAATTATAGGGCTAGGCATAGTGGCTGACATCTGCAGTACTTTGGGAGGCTGAACCAGGAGGATTACTTGAGCCCAGGAGTTTGAGAACAGCCTGGGTAACACAGAACAATCCTGTCTCTACAAAAAATACAAAAATTAGCTGGGCATAGTGGCACATGCCTGTAGTGCCAGTTACTTAGGAGACTGGAACAAGAGAATAGACTAAGCCCAGATGCCTGAGGCTGCAGGGAGTTATGATACCACAGCACTGTAGCCCACACAACAGAGTGAGAACTTGTCTCCAAAAAAAAAAAAAAAGTATTACAAGTTGATTATCCCTAATCCAAAAATCAGAAATCTCAAATGCTTCAAAATCTAAAATATTTTCCATGATACTCAAGGGAAATGCTCACTGGAGCATTTTTAGTCTACTGTTACTCAACTGGTTAAGTACGTGGTGAGCATAAAGTTTCTGTGCAATTTAAAATAGAGTTATTTTAAATTGTACATGAACTTTATGGCCACCAGGTATAATGCCAATATTCCAAAATAAAAAAAAAATCAGAAATGCAAAATATTTCTAGTCCCAATCTTTTCAGATAAGGGATACTAAACCTGTATAAATGAAAATATATGATATCTAAAGCTTGCTTAAAAATACTCCTAACAAAAAAGGGTTAAAAGCATAAATGAAAGAAGATCAGCAAAAATGTCAACTGACTATTAAAGTAGAGTAATGGGTACTTGGGAGTTTATTAGACCATTCTCTCAACTTCTGTATACGTTTGAGTATTTCTACAATAATGTCTTTTCAATAAAATATAAAATTTTCCCCCAAATTATTAATGGACCTAGGGAGACTCAGACTATAAGTGGCAAGAAAAGAAACATTCTTTTTTTCCTCTTTTTTTATTAAATCATAACTGTGTACATTAATGCATTTATGGGGTACAATATGCTGATTTTATGTATAATTTGGAATGCTAAAAAAAAATTCTAGTGGCTAAGGCGCCAGCCACATACACCTAAGGTGGCAGGTTCAAATCCAGCCTGGGCCCGCCAAACAACAATGACGGTTGCAACCAAAAAAATAGCCAGGCATTGTGGCGGGCGCGTGTGGTCCCAGCTACTTGGGAGGCAGAGGCAGGAGACTTGCTTGAGCCCTGGAGTTGGAGATTGCTATGAGTGATGCCATGGCACTCTACCCATGGGGACAGCTTGAGGCTCTGTCTCAAAAAAAAAAAAAAAAAAAATTCTACATCAACTTTCCCAACAGCTATTTTGGGCTGAGTCTAAAACCCTAACCATTACCATTAGGTGGCACTCACTCCCATATTTTAGGTCTACTGAAAGTCAAACAAACCAAACAGCTCAAATCCTAATCTCCAAGGATGCAAAGATCAAAGTCCTGACATTTATCACCCAGTACACAAGAAGGGGAATCCTTCCAGAAACATACCTTTTCACAAAAACAATATAAAAAAAACCTGTATCTACCCAAGTTACTTTAAGGACCTTGAAACTGGGCTAATAAAACCTAGAAAGCAACTATACTAACTGAAATTGACACCCAATTTCAGAGTGAATTTTTATCAGGAAATGCTGGATGTATCCCATGGAGGAGGGGACCTCTCCTCATAGAAGGATCATAGTCCTCCAGTCATAAAGGGGCCACTACCAAGAATAGCCATGTCCAGTCAAAGGAAATTATCTTATTTCCAAGCAGTCCCAACTCCCTGTCCCTACTTTATCACCTAAAATTTATTTATCCTCTCAACCCTCTTGACCTTCAACTCTGAAACTTCTGGGGTTTTTCTTCTTCTTTTTTAAATTAAATCATAGCTGTGTACATTAGTGCAATCATGAGGTACAATGTGCTGGTTTTACATACAATTTGAAATGTTTTCACCAAACTGGTTAACATAGCCTTCACGGCATTTTCTTAGTCATTGTGTTAAGACATTTATATTCTACATTTAGTAAATTTCACATGTACCCTTGTAAGATACACCATAGGTGTGGTCCCACCACTTACCCTCCCTCCACCTATCCTCCCCCCTCCCCTCCCCTCCCTCTCCACTTTCCCCATATTCTTGGGCTATAATTGGGTTATAGCTTTCATATGAAAGCTATAAATTGGTTTCATAGTAGGGCTGAGTACACTGGATACTTTTCTAAGAAGAATATGTTCCAGCTCCATCCATGTAAACATGAAAGAGGTAAACTCTCCATCTTTCTTTAAGGCTGCATAATATTCCATGGTGTACAAATACCACAATTTATTAATCCATTCATGGGTCAATGGGCACTGAAACTTCTGTTTTTAACTAAGCCATTACAAAGTCATTATCCACATCACTGTCTTTCCCATAGGAGAAAAGAAAATATAAAATAGGTATGTGATTTTGAGACATAAGGTTTAAAAACACATAGTTATGCCCTGCTAGGTTGTATGTATGTGAAAGCCTCAATTCCTTCAAAATTATTAGATGACCACCTATGGTGGATCCTTCCTATTATTCCACCCAGAACCACTTTCTATCTTTCTCTACCCTATTCTGTCCCAAGAGTATGACTTGAATAGACTGTATCAAAGAGCTCCCTTGCCCTCTGACTTCCAGTTAGGTTTTAGCCAACTGAAGGTAAGAGTTGTGCTTTAGTAGGAGCCTGAAAGGAGATCATAGTATTTATTTCCCTGGCTTCCTACCTACTAGATGACTATCCCTATGTCCCTGACCAGAGGCTAGAGTTCCCATCAAATGGTCCTCTCCACACTAACTACCCTCTCCGGAGTGTAGCAACCATTTTCTTCCTTTGTCTCTTCAGGTCTAGTGATGGTGATGGCTGTTGCTAGCTCCAGATTATTGCACTGTCCCTTTGTGGTTTCCCTAAACCCTACTGTTACCTCTATATATAGTTTCTTTATTAAATATCCTTAGTTACCCAGTGTGATTATGCTATCTGACAATAAATTGCCCAAGTTATAGCCTACTATCATGCAAATACTACTTAAATCATGATCTTAAAGAGTTCTTCATACCCGCCCAAGATGGCCAGGAAGGGTCGCTCTGGGTTCTCCAAGGCCTTGGCAAAGTAGTTCAGCTCCTTCTTCATCAAAAAACCACCAGCCTTCTCTGGCAGATTAACTCCCACCATGGAGCTATAAAAGACCAAAGACATTCAAATTCTAGTCAATCCCTACCACTCCTCCCAGTCCTAGAGGCCAGCTCCTTATCACTAAAATACTTTCATTTCTAAGACTCCCAAAGACCATGATTTCCATCCTAAACTGCAACAAAAAACATTTTGGTATAAGATAAAGTTTTTAATTAATAGTCCAAGGTCAAAGGGAAAGAGTAAAAAGCAATTAACATAGGTAGAATTTAAGATATTCAATTAATGGTCTTCAGCAGTCCAAGGGCTTAATCACAGTAAGTAATTGGCTGGGTGATGATTTCAGGATAAGATTCCCCAACTCACTTCTTACTGACAGTATAAGAGTCTGATTTCATAACATTCACAAAGGGAGAACTCTACACAAAATATCTAAAATAAGAAAGAGTAGCTTCTTCTGGAAGTTCCATAAATTGCACTGCAATTGCCATCATTTTTACCTGTATTTTCTCTTTGTATCAGAGATACTCAACAGGAGTATCCAATTTTAGTTCCAATTTTAGCTTCTGCCTTTAGTTCAATTAGAGGCAGAAGCTAAAAGAATCACAGTAGAATAGAGAACTCTCCAAATGCAACCCAGAACTTGGGATGCTCAAGTAAACAGGAATATTTTTCTCAGCTTAGAATCTGACAAGGTTCTTGGTACCTGTGGGCTCGGTGAGCAGTGCCAAAAGCATCATTGACATAGACATCCCCTAGCTTGGAAAGTGAAGCTCGAAAAGCTTCTATTTTAGCTGGCTCAGCTTTAACCTACAGAAAAAAGCAAAAAACAAACAAAAAAAAAATGGAAAAAACAAACAGGAAATGTTGATGGCTCCACAGACAATTATAAAACTATTTCATACCACCAAGAGTCATTATGAACATCTCTAAAGACCCTGACTTGGTAAGACAATATTTTTTTTACAACTTGCAACAGGATCTGTTCTTTCTTATATATAAATATTCCAGGCCCTTTGGTCATTTCTGTACGTTCTTGCTCTCCTTTACTGTCCCTCAAATTGCAAACCTAATGTTCCTAAACCATGGCCTAATTTATAATCACATAAAGCTAATCACATTCCAATGTCCTCTACCCAGACCTTTAGCCCAAGATTCTGATTACATTCCTTCCCCTTACCTTGACTTACTTCCTCATTTTAATATATACAACGTATGAAAATCAGTATTATACTTGACTTAAGCTTCTGGCTACCAAGGCCTGTCTGCCCTCCTTCATATACCTCATAAAAGCATCAAGGGTAAGCTGGGACAGAAGACAGATGGAAAAACGACAACAGAAAAGGATTTCAGAAACTATTACATATATATTGGTAAACAAGGAAGTATTTCATAGCCTTCCCTACAAGTTAGGCATCTGAGAAAACAAGAAATACACTTGTCAAAAAGAGGAAAAATGTAGAATAGAAATACCAGGCTTTGAAATGTCAACTCATCTTCCAGGGATCCCCCCAAAGGGGACAAAAAGTAAGATGGTAGGATAATCAAAATGAAGAGTATCTGGCAGGAGATTAACCAAAGATGCACAGGAAGCAACCAGATGAAGGCGGACCCAGTACAGAAGATTATACAACTCAGGGCAGATGTTCACTTTAATCACTGCCCACTCCTATCCTATGTATCAGGGAGGTGAAGGACGCTCCCACGAAGAATGGAGTTTTCCTGGTTTTTGACCTGCCAATAGCTAGAAAAGAATGCTAAAAGATTAATGGGGGCACCCTGGATAAAGAAATTTATGTCCTCACTTTTGTTTTGTTTTAGTCCATTTTGAACTTATGGCTGGCTTCTGCAATTTCAGGTATTGAAAGCCATTAGACACTGAATGTCAATCCAATTTTTTTAAAAAGTCATAAACTAGGACAGTCAGTTAATCATTTCCCAAATAAAAGGTTTTGCTTTCATTTGCCAGTTGCCTCATGGCATTTCTAAGACCTAGGGTTTATGCGCCTTGAGTTCCAGTTTAAAATGTTTTAGGTTGGCATTTGACTCCTGCTACTGTAGCAAGACCATGCCAAAGGTAGGAAAAGGCAGTACCAGGGCCTGTGGCACTAAGAAACTGCTAAAGACCTTTAGAAATGTGAGAGGCCAAAAGTGACTAAGATAACTAAAGCATCTTGTTTTCCAAGATTCTAAAGACCAGAAGAGTGGAAAGTACTAAAAAAAGGCCTTTGGCATTCCTTCTAGACAATTGGCAAATTCAAACTGAACCTTAAAGAAACAGCTTTATCATTTAATATCTGAATTCTGGTTGTCAGATCATAGTAATCCATTTTGTAACTTATCTATAGCTTTTTTGCATGACAATAACAGAGATGAGCAGTATCTACAGAGAGCATATGAGATTGTAACTCACAGCATGACACACAAAACCTAAAATATTAACTAGCTGGCCCTTTATAGAACAAAGTTTGCTAAACTAATGGACTAAGCTCTAAAGCCCCAAAACAGGACCACCACCTCTAACTTTAGTCTAAGTACTACCTTTTTTAAACTTGTTTCTTTTTTTTGAGACTCAGTTTCTTTATGAAATAATACGTTATCTTCACTTCATCTCAAAAAGAGGTTTAAAGGATAGGGTGGTGCCTGTGGCTCAAAGGAGTAGGGCACGGGCCCCATATACCAGAGGTGGTGGGTTCAAACCTGGCCCTGGCCAGAAAGTGCAAAAAAGAAAAAAGAGATTTAAAGGAAAATGTTTTATATGTTTTAAGAAATACCTTAAATCCAAAGTATTATCATCATAACCATCACATTCACTGAATACTCTTACACCCCAAAGATATTACATGTTTTCCAAAGGTATTTCAAAACGACTTTGAGAAGAAGAAGGGGTTCTGGGATGACAATGATACTCTATGTCCTAACCTGGACAGTGGTTACACAGGTATATTTACTTTGTGATAATTCATCAAGCTATGCATTTGTACATACTTATATGTATGTCATACTTCAATAAAAAGATGTCTAGGGAAAAATAAATATCAGCTTTCTCTATTCTTCAATTACAGTCTCCTACAAACTTAGGCCCTCACCCCTAATAATATCAAAAACACAGGTCCTACCTTGTTCCCAGAAGCATCTTTTCCCTTCCCTTCTTCCTCTACATGAAAGCGGAGGTTCTCTAGCAGGATGACAGACCCAGCAGCTGGGTTGGCACAGGCTTTCTCCACTTCTGGACCTACACAGTCCTTCAAGAACAGAACATCCCTGGGAAAAGTAAGAGATAATACTTGAGCAGTCCATAACAGGTAACAACATACTTGACTACCTCTCCTCCTATAAAGTCTACCAGCACCTGAGCATGGTACTTACTTGCTCAGCAGAGATTTGAGTTCTACGGCAACTGGCTCTAAGGAATATTTGTCAGGCATGGGGACACCGTCAGGTCGGCCCAGATGGCTCATAAGTACAACTGACTTGGCTCCACTGTCCAAGCAGAATTTGATGCTTGGGACTGCAGCTTTGATCCTGTAACCAAAAACAGACAGCAGACAGAGAGCAAAGTTATTCCTAGGAATCAGTGGACACTATTTTATTCATGGCCTCAAAAACTTAAAGCTCCTTTTCTTCTCCAAGTTCATTCAAATAAATCTACTGTCAGCAACTCAATGGTGGTTCTCAGAGGAGGAAGTTAAATATAATGTCAACCCTACACCTAGGGATTATATAATCTCGTCATGTATTTGCCCTTTGTGCAGATGGGTTAATACACCAGGCCTGAGGCTGTTATATCCATAGAAGGGCCTGCATACAAGGATGGTCCTTGGCTGGTTCTAGGAACTTGGCTTTCAAAGTGGTCCCTCAGTTCTCTAATTGACAAGGGATGATCACTGTTCCTGGACTGCCCATACATACAAACAAGGTGATTTATGCTATTCTGAATACCCACTCTCCTCCAGAAGTCTGGGATTTTAGTAGTTACTAGGCAAAGGATATCTATATAACCAATAAAAATCTTGAATGCTAAGTCTCTAATGGGCTTTTCTAGGCACAAACACCATACCAATTCATGCATTTTTCACTGATGGAGAAAGGAGCACACTCTATGTGTCCCCTCATGGGACACTGGAAACTCATGCATGGATTTCAAGACTCCTCCTATGTCTTCTCCCTCTTGCTAATCCTGTAATTTATTCTTTCACTGTAATAAGCTTCAGCCATAAGAACTGTTGAGTCCTTACAAATCACCATGGGCTATGTAAGTGGTCTTGGGGGACCCCTGAAACACCCCACTTATATGACTATAGAAGATATATAAAGTTCCCAAATCTTTAAACCATCAAAGGAAATTTGTGAAAAAAAAAATGAAAGACAGGTAGTAACATTTCTTTACCTATTATAGATCCTAAGTCACTTTTTTCTATGGGAAAAAATTAATGCATTATATAGAACTTGATTTACATAAGGTATCACATTTATTATAATTCAATCAAAAATAATTAAACTTCCTTAAACATTTAAAAGTTTTATTACAAACCTGCTAACTTTCCATTTTTGCCAATTTATAAGAAATTCAAATTGATAACAAAGAAAGCCATTTATTTATTCAATAAATATTTATTGAATGCTTTTTTTGTACCAGGCACCATTCTAAGATGAGAATAAAATAGAATGAAATTTTTAAAAAAGAATAAATAGAATAAAATTTTTTAAACTATCTCTGGCCAGGGGTGGTGGCTCACGCCTGTAGTCCTAGGACTTTGGAAGGCCAAGGCTGGATGATTACTTGAGCTCATAAGTCTAAGACCAGCCTGAACAAGACCCTGCCTCTACTAAAAAACATATAGAAAACTTAGCCACACATGCCTATGGTCCCAGCTACACTAGAGGCCAAGGCAGGAGGATCACTTGAGCCCAGGAGTATGAGCTACAATAAAACCAACACACTCTAACCTGGGCAACAGAGGAACAGTCTGTTTAAAAAAAAAAAAAGAAAGAAAGAAAAGAAAACTGTTACTGCTCTCAATGGCTCATGGAGATGAAATTCTAATGGAAGGAGAGATATAAACAAATATAGGAAGCATATTTGAGAATTTTCTCCAGTCTCACCACTTAGCACTATGTGGAATAAACTCTTTCTTTGCTGTTAGAAAAATATGTGTGTGTACACACAAGTAATACATCAGATGGTGATAAGAGATATAGAGAAAATAAAGCAAAACAAGAGACAAGAATGATTAGGGAACAATGGTGAAGGAGACTTTACACAGGAAGGTCAGGGAAAGTCTAATCAGTAGCATTTCAGCAGAGAATGGAATAAAAAGTCAAGTTGTATTTCTAAAATTATCTTATGCTTTTTAGGAGACATAAAAACTTACGTATGGCCAGGAGCAGTGGCTCACACCTATACCCTAGCATTCTGGGAGTCTGAGGTGGGAGGATCCCCTGAGCTAAGGAGTCTGAGACCAACCTAAGCAACAGTGAAGCCCCATCTCTACATAAAATAGAAAAATTAGCCAGCCACTGTGGCAGACACCTGTAATCCCAGCTTCTTGCCAGGATAAGCCTGGAGGATCACTTGAACCCAGGAATTTGAAGTTGCTGTAAGCTAGACTGATGCCATGGCACTCTGGCCTGGGAGGCACAGTGAGACTCCATCTCAAAAGAAAAAAAAAAAAAAACAAGAATAAACTCTCACAGGAGATAAAAAAAGAAAAACCTATATCACATACAAAGTTTGTGTAATGAAACCAATTAAGTTTTCAGACTATCTCTTATCATCAAGTTATATTATTTCTAATGTTTCATTTTGTTAATCAACTCCATAGATTTCTGGAAATGAAAATTCTCAAACATGTTTTTCTATTCTTTATGCTTAAAATACATTAATAGGCATATTTACAATCTTGTCTGTATGCTACAAAATAATTAAAATCAAGAAGAATCAGAGCTGCCTTACACAAAGACCTTCCCATTATGGTGCAACAGGAATGTGTTTGGCAAAACACCAGGCTCTATTCTAGGAGTGATACCTGAAAATGGTCTTAGTCTAGACCTGTCCAATATGATATCCATTAGCTACCTGTGCCTATGGAGTACTAGAAACATTGACTAGTCCAAATTGAAACATGGTATAAGTGTAAAATACATGCTGGATCTTGAAGGCATAGCACAAAAAAATATTAAGTGTCCCTTCAATTAATTTTTATATTGATTAAATTTAGGATAATTATTTTAGACTTACTAGATTAAATATAGTTCACATTATACTTCTAGACAGCACTGATCTAGATCATTGCAGAACACCTTGCCAGCCCAAACCCTTCATTTAAAAAAACTTAATTCTAGCCCAAAAATATGGGGAGAGGGTGGGGAAGGGGAGGGGAGAAGGGTGGATGGGTGATGGGAGGGTGATGGGAAATATCACCTATATATCTGTCTAACAAGGGTACAAGTGAACTTTTCTAGAACTAGAATGTGAATGTGTTGATACAATGATTAACCAAATGA
>CAUYQV010147456.1:0-36368 GCA_963574575.1 Galagoides demidoff | reverse complement strand
GTATTTAACTTTTTGCCTGAATTTTGGGTGGAAGGGTACAGACTGTCATGGGAAGTACATATTTAAGGATAGCATGAAAACTTTAGCAAATAAAATTGATTATAAAACAAAAAAATTCAGAATTGGGGTTGTGATGCAAGGTTAGCAAGATTGACACAGAAAAGACACTTAGTAATTACTTCCCCAGTGTCCACATGAACACAGAATAATAGCATACGAGAAAAGAAACCTTGAGAGTCTCTGTGATGATTCAACATTTAACACTGTATAAAAAGGGACATGGTTGAAAATATGAAGAGTAATATTCATTACCGTGCTATAGCATATCTGTTTTGAATCACATTTTCTTCATCTGTAAAAAAAGATAATAATTCTTACCCTGAGGGTTTTAATAACAACTAAATGTAAACAAAGTTCGGGAATGTAGCAGGTCGGCATGCAGTTATGTTTCAATAAATGTCAGCAGTTAGGTGTAACTGAAGGAAAAGATACCTGAGACTAAGGAAGGATGAGAGGAGTTTACAGATCCCTCGTGAGAAAAGACTGGAATAGGAACAAGATCACACAGATGGCCTACATATTGCTAATGGCTCCAGGCATCTAAGTTGCTTGTTAAGTAAACCTGTATGCAATTTATCAATAATATTGTTCAGGTCGCCCCCATCTAATTCTTTTTGTTACTATCATTAGTCTAATTACCATACAACTTTAGGTACTGTAAATCAGGCATACCTGAACCAGGTAGACATTACTGTCCATCTGGCTGTGTTTTGGAGCCAAGGCAGGAAGTGCATGTGCTGGATGGTCAGTCAGAAAGGTGCACATGAAAACAGCCACCACCTGAACAGGGCTGTTCTCAGCTACCAGGTAATGGAGCTCTGAAAATGACATCCAAAAAGAAAAAATATATTCTATTTCCATTAGTCAGAAGTTTTCCAAAATGGCATAAAAATAAACACGGTCCTTTCTTGGTTTATTCTGGTAAGTCTTGCTGTAACTTATAAGCATATCCATTAGCTTTTGAATATTTTCTTACTAATGTCATGCATATAAAAATGTCTGAAAACAATTTTTTTTTTTTTAGAGACAGGGTCTCACTTTATTGCCCTCTGTACAGTGCTATGGCATCACAGCTCACAGCTACCTCCAACTCTTGGGCTTAGGCAGTACTCTTGCCTCAGCCTCCCAAGTAGCTGGGACTATAGGTGCCCACCACAAAGCCCAGTTATTTTTTTTTGTTGTTGTTGTTGCAGTTTGGCCAGGGCCGGGTTTGAACCCTCCACCTTCAATATATGGGGCGGGCACTCTACCCACTGAGCCACAGGTGCTGCCTTGTCTGAAAAATTTAAAAACCGAGCATGCTTTGTCTATGAAAGATATTCAACAGCATCACAATCATGAACTGTATTATTAGAAAATTGATTATATTAACAGTTGGTGGTTTAAACAACCTAAATTAGTATTTTCCAGCTGGGTACCATAAAATACTGAATATGTTAAAATACTTAGCAAGCTGAGTCTGTTTTCTTTCTGATTTCATTCTCTTATTCTTTCTCCTAATCCATCCAAGTATATATATATATTTTTTTCTTTCTTTTTGAGTCAGAGTCTCACTCTGTCACACTAGATAGAGTGCTGTGGCATCATTATAGCCAACAAATTTCTGGGTGTAATCTGCCAATGGAAAATCTGGTAAGAACAGAAGGATTCCAGGAAAAAGGAGGCCAGAGTCTAGAATGGTATCCCTAGGTCTAGCGGTATCTTCAGCACCAACTGGAAGCTAGTTGCAAGCTTTCACAGGACAATGTTCCTACCAGGGTTTGAGCCCTTTGGGGAGAGACCAGGGTTATGAATTTAGTCTGGTGAGTCCAGAGCCCAACTATCATGGTTCCATCTCTCCTACACATGGCTGTAGCTTTCTGGTGTTATAACCTCTAGGTTCTTGAGTGTCCCATATCAGGCTTCCTGGCTTTTCCATTCCTTATGCTATTTTGTCTGTGTAATACAATCCCTCCACTTGAAATACCTAGAATGATTTCTAATTTCTTGATTGGATGTTGACTCATAAGAGTCAAGGTTATTAAAAGTGCTAATTTTTAAAATGATGTCCAACAAATATCTCAGAAAGAGATGTCTCAGCAAGAGTTTATTTCTTGCAGGAATTCCCAAAGTCCTTATATGCTAAAGAGTTCAGTATGGATTTCCAACAGGGAACTACTGTAGGTAGAAACTCCCTAAGTTATTACCCCAAAGAACTATAATGTTTCTTTGTTTTGTTCTGTTTTTATCATGGAATATCTACAAAAACCTCATAGAAGTGGTGCTACATAAAACGTAATTTGAAAGTGCTGTCAGAGTGAATGATTTACAGTCAGAAAATTCAGTATGTGTAACACACGTAGAACCAGTTTTCATTCTTTTCATCCATGGTCATTGGGCACATTCCTGACTGTGAAAACCTAAAACAATTGTCTTGAAAATTAAAGGAAAGATAGATAGGTGCAGGCATACAAAAATCATTCCCCTCATTTCAAATTCATTTGCAATATTATGGTGGGCAAAGGCAAGTTATTTCATGCTAAAACACCTTTTGCAAATTTGGTAATTGGATCCAGTTTGTGGAGCTTGTACCCTGGAAATGCCACTGCATTTCATTTATAATCAAACTGACTGGGTTTGAAATCATATTAAATGTGCCAGATTGAGGGAAAAAAAATCCAAATGGATTCATACAGAAATGTTATTAACTTGGAAATGGTTCAATGGGCATTTGGCATTTTCACGTTGGTAGGTTTAATTTGTTGAGTGGGAACAATGAGCTAGAGAGATATACAGTTCTATATTTTTGCCACTTTAACATTTTGGGTTTTCCTTTATGAACCTAGGCTAAAAACTGATTAAATTTCTATGTCGTTGCTTTTGGGTTTTGTAACACAGAGAAGCGTTCTCATATGCACCTATTTCCTGTATAGATTATCAGTTTAAATACAAGGAGTTAGCGAAAACAAAAAAGAAAATAAAAATCAAAGCAGTAAAGATGGCATCCTGTAAATAAAGTCAGTGTTCCACACTTCAGTGTTCAGGATGGAGGACCTGAGATTTAAGCCCTTGAGGGACTCATAACAAAAGCAAGGTAAATATATGTTGTGTGAAGGTGAAGTAGCCATTTTAATTCATATAGTAATGGAGATAAGAAAGAAACAGTGATCATATCAGGAAATAAGGAAATATACAGGACAGATTCAAAAGAGCTAAAAAGCACGAGAATCTCAATGAACAACGACCTGTTCGACATGACGTGGTTGATATCTTCATATCATAATTCTCCACAGTCTTTTCAAGACTTTTCATTTTCTCCAAAATGTCTTTTCAATAGAGTTTCATAAATATGAGTGAAGTATCTCTGTGTCAAGTGTCATGGGAGTCAAAATACTGAACTAGAGTTAATAAGCTTGGCTTCAAGCACCCAGCTCTGACTATGACCAACTATATGGCCTTGGACTAATCACTCAACCACATTTTTTTTCATTTGGTCCACAAATACTCTTGTCCCTCTACTCCAGGCAGGCACAAAGCCAAGTTATAGTTATTCTTATAGGATTTATGTTAAAAGGGTAGGGGTAGGAAGAGGAACAGACAGTAAGAAAACAAACACACACATACATACATATAACTGAAATCTCAGATTTAAAACAGGTTGATGAAATATCAAATGATTAGGTGGATCTTCAGTTGAGTGGCACTCAGCATTCTGTGGGTTCTGCATTCCAGGTAGAGAGAAGGTCAATAAAGTGCCTGGAAGTTTCCAACAGCTGGCATAGTTGGATCACAATAGGAAAGGGAAGAGATAGAAGGCAGAAGCCAGGCTTCTTAATCTCTCTAGGACTCCCTTTTCTCATTCATAAAGTCAGGTGTTTGAGGAAAATGGATTTCAAGAACTCTTTGACTGATAAAGATAAAATTTCATGAATATATAAGAAGAAAAAGAGGATAGATAAACCAAGGAAAATCCAACATGATTAATGGAATGTCTAGAATAGAAAACAAATAATAAAAATTCAGTAGTGACTGAGATTTGAATAACTGTCATCAAGAGATATGGAAGGAAAAATGTAATAGGAAATGCAATGTACTTATTACATATTAGCAACTTAAACAAATCAGCTTCACTATATTTCTTTTTTGGAATTGTTATATAAAATATTATATCTTGCTCACAAAAGACTAAGTTTTTTTATTCATCATTCTACATTCCAAAGCACAAGTCATTTTGATCTAATTACATATTCATCTCTATTTCCTGATCTGCTAGATAAAGATGGAATAGCTATCAATAACTACTGCAGAAACTTTCATTCCATCATTGCCTTAACTGTTCTCCATGGAATTTAGGTGTCTAGGATGTTATATCACATAGCAAAAGTAATCTATCTTTGGTCAGTGCAGTGAAAGTGCACTCCAGGGACCAGCAGCTGTAACAGGGTGAGGAGATGTGCAGAAGACACTCTGCTGTGCTCCATTTGCAACAAAACCTTCAGCCAATTACAGGGAATCCTCATTGGAGATATGCATTCAGAGTTGTCCCAAACAGAAACAAGGGGCCAGGCCTTCATAGAAAACTCCTGACCAGTCAATAGATTCAGGCTGTCCCAAGCCAAGGGCCATAAGGGTGTGGCAGCATAAAGAAAGTTGTGGGCTCTCAGCAGCCAATTGCTCCTTGCAGCTGGGGAATGGATGTAGGCCTGTATCCTGAAAGAAACATCTAATTTGTGCACCACACTGCTGGCCAGTAGGGGGCTAGAATAGGTACAGGTGCAGCAAAAGGAAAACACGGGAACTGGGAGTGCAGAACTCTCAACTGAATGTTATATGTGAAGGGAAGTGCTGATATTCCTGTCCTCCTAAGGTTATTGTGAATAGTTATTGAGATAGTAAGTTATTGAGATGGAAGTCAACTCTAAACTGGCCTGTCTTATTTTAGGTCTACAAAGTAAAGGTTGTTTCATTCAGAACTTTTCCATTCCTTTTCTGCTTATGCCTTCCCAAAGATAACTCAGAATGGAAATCCAGGTGTAGCAGGTGCGTCTTGAACTCCATGTCTCTTAAAGAAACTTTCAGAAGTGTCTGCAGGTACCACACAAGGGTGTAATCAACCCCTTTCTTTCAACTGTGTAAGGGTAATAGTACAGGGACAGTTCCCTTAATTTCCCCCTGCACCCAGATTTTCTCTTACTTGTCTAAACAGTCATTCTTGGAGTTACTCTTCTCACCTAAATGGACATGGGAGACCCAGGCCAGTTATGAATTAGACATTGATGAAAATGTTATTTTCATTGTTTTCGACAAAACAGGTCAAATGTTTGGGCCCATGCTGATAATTACTGAAATAAGGTGAGAATTTGGGGAAGGAAATAGGAAAAGCAGACCATTCTAGCCATTCAGGAAATCTTGCTCAAGAAAACTGTTTCACTGGTAGACTGAAGCTGGCCTATTTGAATTTCCTAAAGAGTTAAATCCAAGCAGAAGCTACGTTGCCTATAAAACACATTGCATTTCTACTTTGGAGGCTTCTAGTATGAGTTATTGAAGAGAACTTGGTCCTCTGGTAAACCATGAAGCCGTTTTCACAGTTATATCCTACTCACTCGACTTTATTGTTCAGAAAATACTTACCAAGGTTTTACTTTACACAAATCCCAGAACAGAGGGAAGATGCTGCATTGATTCAGATATAGTTTTCTGGTCATCAAAAACCTCACGTTTAATTGTAAAGATAGACAACAGAGTAGGTAATCACAGTAGTGTGTGATATGTGCATGTCACAGTTGTCAGTTGCTGTAGGAGTGCATATAAAAAGGCACACATGGGAGATCAGAAAAACTTTCCCGGAGAGATAATGTTGTAGGTTTATTCTTTTGAAATAAGAAGGAGTTACTGAGATAAAAGAGGTCTGGAGAAGAGAGGAATAGGGTAAGAGAACTCCAGATGAAAGAACTGTAGAAAGGCTTAAGAGAGAGAAAAGGAAAGTCTGACCCACTTGGGACCTTCTGCTGGTCACTGTGACTGAAGTGGAGTGTGACTGTGGAATTATGAGGGAGGAGGTGTCCAGGTAAGAGTCTGACAATGCTGAGGACCATGGTAAGCCACTGGTCATTTTAGGTGATGTGCCATGATCAGATTTGTCTTTGTAAATGCTTTAATCTTATAAAGACTTTAGACATTAACAGCATTAATAATTAATACTCAGGTGTTTTTACACTTACCATGTGAAAAGTGTTTGTATTTACTATCTCAATAACTACTCACAATAATCTAGGAGAACAGGAATATTAGAATTTCACTTCAGATATAACATTCGGAAAGGCTGTGTGACTTATCCAAGTTCCAATGGTATGGAGAATAAATTTGGAAGGGTATAATCTAGAATAAGTAGGATATTTATAGGATTGCTAAGATAAGTAAGACATGATGAGGCGGGGAACACAGAACATAAATAAAAACAGTGGCAGTGAAGATGAAATAGGTCAGTTTACCTGGAAATTAGGGTCATGTCATCTATGTGATTCAGAGATCATCTTATTGTGTTGCATGTGGGAGACGGAACAATATAGGTCATTTATCTACTTTCCTGCCATATTAACTAGGTGGATGGGGTTGTCATTTGCTGAGGCAGTGAATAACCAAGAGAATACTTGAAAGAGCAAGATGAAAAGTTTTAAAAATGTATTAGATACACATGGGTTAAATTTGAGGGTGTTGGGAGGACCTTGCAATGGTAATCCTTAGTAGGCACTTGAACATGTAAGTTTAGCTGAGGATCACTTTATCAGATACACAGAGGAATAAGGTATTCATCAGATAATGGCGTGTTTAGAGTTATGGAAAGTATGCAGGAAAGGATAACATAATGGACTATCTTTAGACAGCCCTGCTTGTAAGGTTGGCTCTTTGCTAGCATTTGGGAACTTGGCTTCTCAAACATTCCTGTAAGGTTGTTTTGCTCTGGATATGTTGTTTGTACAAACAATGTGTCAGTGATGAACACTCACTTTCCTTATGGGAGTCTGAATATTGGTAGTTTCTAGGAAGAAAATGCGTACAATGAGCAGCCTGTAAGAAAAATCCTACACTGGGCCTCATATGGGCTCCCTTGTGCCTAAGAACTACACCAGTAAAGTGGCACCGTCACTGCTGGAGGGAGAAGGCATTCTGTGTGACCTCTCATGGGAAGGGGAGAACATAGGAAGCCTAAGTAGGGATTCTGCCAAACTCCACTTGTGTCTTTTTTCTGCATTGATCTGTTACTCTGTTATTGTAAGCATAAGGCACAAGTACAGCTGCGTGCTTCATCGAATGAGCCTCTTTGGTGAATTACAGAATGAATAAAT
Source organism: Galagoides demidoff (assembly GCA_963574575.1). NCBI lineage: Eukaryota > Metazoa > Chordata > Mammalia > Primates > Galagidae > Galagoides > Galagoides demidoff. The sequence goes on along the minus strand of CAUYQV010147456.1, from coordinate 28,980 downwards.
GTTCTTGAGAAATATGCAGAATTACCCCAGCAGATGACAGGGACATCACTTAAAAGGGTGGTAGAGGTAAAGCCATATTTCAATGGATTTAGGAGTGCATAGGGGTGAATGAGGTGTAGACAGAGTATAGCTCTCTCTTGAATAACTGGGCCTTTAAAAAGGGGGGCAATATTTAGAGAAATACAAGAGAAGATACATGATCAAGAAGAATTTCAGATTTGGGAAAGCCCTTCATACATCTAAATGGTGAAGATAACTGATGAAGAGAGAGGAGACGAAGGTGCAGAGTAAAGGAAAACACTAGGAGAGAGGGGAGGGAAGGCCACATCGGAGCAAAGTAGCACACTTTGTCCTGGGACCAAGGCGGGACACCACCTACCCAGAGATGACAGAAGAAGGGAAAAGGAGGGAGGAACAATATAGGTGTAGCTAAAATGATAAGAATGGGAAAAAGGAATTTGGCATCTTTGTCTTACAGCTTTAATTTCTTTGTTTCTCTATGAATTAAGAAATTCACTGAGGAGTATTTAATTCAATTAGTAAATTAAAATGAATTTAATTTTTACTGAATTATAAAAACTTCCACCGAATCGAGTGTTGGTTGACTAAACTGATGAATCCCTTTAATGACTCATAAAATCCTCTGAACTCATAGACCCTTTCAGTTAGAGAAGACGTTCCAACCATTTCTACTAAACCTTCTCCCCGTAAATAGATGGAATTTAAAATATTCCTTTCTTGTTCTTACATGTTTCAACATTTCCAGGGAAGGGTGGCTCAATCTCTGCATAAAACACAGCCACATTTTTTGGTTTCAGAACAGAACAAATCATCATAATTTTCTTTGCAAAGACTTGCCTTTCCTTGGTTTATATATTATTGGCGTTAGGGATTTTCTCATAGCTGTGTGCATTATCTATGTTGAAGCCCTTCAAATATTTAAAGTCGTGTATTGTCATTGTGTTTTCTCGTCCCTAGGATATACAAAGACGTTCTGTTAAGCATCTTCATAAAAGATCATTTCTCAGTCCATCACCATTGTATTGCTCTTTACTGCCGTCTGGTGTAGAAGGCTTATGATACCGATGCATCAGTAAAACACCGGCTTTGTAAAGAGGCCAACCAAGTCTGAGGACCGGATGGTCACTTACTGATTGTGCAGCCCTGGGAAAGTTATTGGACTTGTTTCCTTATTTGTAAAATATAAATAAGTAAAACATATTTCATGGGCCAGTTAGAAGGAATGAATAAAATCTTATAAACAAGGGATTTAGTGTAGTACCTAAAATATTTTATGTAGCCAGCAAACTTTATATTATTGTTATTTTGATCTTCTATTTCCTGAGATGATCCTCTAACCAACAAGCACCTATACTTACAAACTCAATGAGTAAATCTTATGTTGATCCTGCAGTGAAACATTGTTATGAATTCTAGAAACAACGCAAAGTTACACTAATAACAATGAGTCAGAAATTAATATTGTTTTCCTTATTGTCACAAAATCAATATCACCTGAATTGTCCATTCTTTTTTTTCCATGTGTTCTCTTGATTTTCTTATTCATTTGTTATTTAATCAACAAACATATATTGAGCACTTACTGTAAGCCAAACTCTATTTTAGGCATTGCAGGTACAGTGTTTCAAAACTACTTCTGTCCTCAGAGAATTTCCTTTCTAATAGAGAAGGCAAAATACATGTAAGGTGAATAAATACATTATGATATATAATATATCCAGAGAATAATATGTGCTGAAGATGAAAAAGAGCAGATAGCTGTGAGAATCGAGAATGTTAGAGGTACTGTGGAGTGAGACTAGACTAAAGCATGATGTGATGTGTCCAAGGAAAGCCTTTCTGGGGAGATATTTGAGTGAGGACCTGGAGAATATGAAGAAACCAGCCATGGGGATCCCTGGAGAAAATGCTTTCCACTAGCTGTGGGAAGAGCAAAGACAAAAGTGCTGAGGCAGGAACGTGGCTGAATATGTGGTTACTGTTGGTTGTGCAATGGGAAATCAGGTAGGCAGTAAGATTAGAATTGTGGACTCTAGATCACGGTAAGGACTTTCATAGTCCCTGAATCAGAAGCAGAAAGACCACCTGGAATGACCACCTACCACCTAGGAACTTGTTTGAAATGCACCTTTTCAAGCCTAACCCAGACCTACAATATTAAAATCTCTGAGTAGAGTGTCTGGCACTTTCATTCAAACCAGCCATCTGGAAGATTCTAATACTTGCTGTAGCTTGAGAACCCCTAGACTAATAAGTGATAAGGAAAGCTGTGAGGGGGCTAAGCAGATAGATGGGCGCCATGATCTGGCTGACACTACCAATCACTCCTGCTGTATGGAATGTACAATTAAGGCAGAAGCAATGAGATCAGTTAATGAGAGACTGCTTGATAATTTAGGACAAAACATGGTGTTTGGATTTGGTTTTGGTAAAGAATTTATTTGCGAAATGATGGAATTCTGGATGTATTTTGAGGGTAGCCTTAACAGAATGCGTGAGAGAGGTGAAAGAATGAAGGCAAGGAAGACTCTAAGCGTTTTTGCCAGAGAATCAAGAAGAATTGACCTGTCATTAACTACTAAATCTTGCAAAATAACCTTGTAAAAATAACCCTAAATTTGTCTATTTTGGAAAAAATCAGGACTTTATTTTTCGTAACCCTTTATCCTTTATTCCGGCACCTATGTTAGTGATAATATAGGTGCTCTGGGTAAATAGTATGAACAAAATATTTTAATGTTGATAATTAATGCTTTTGGGGCCCTCATAATTAAGTTATATGTTTTACACATATTTTTCATGTTAATGAAAAAATATTCAAATAAGGCAAGTTTTATTTCTGATATATCATTACTAAAGACATTATTATCACTGTGATTATTGGCTAATATTCTGGGAACCCCAAAACAATATTTGAAAACTTAAATTACCTGAAATCTGTGCTTTGTGAAGTTTTAATTATTATGATTATGACAGAAAAAATGAGCAATTATGAGAATACTTCAACATTTCCTTCTTGCCCAGAAGGAAAATTGTAACTATAAGATTCACTACCTGATGAATTTAGGCATGCGCTGTATAATGGGTAAGAATGGTTCTCTTTTTCATTTATTAGCACGTTCCCCAGAATTATTGCTTCAGTGACAAAATGACTGCATTACATTCTAAAATAAAGTGCTTCATTTTTTTTTTACAATTTATATTTCTTCAGTAATAACATTAACGATTTCCACATGATTTGTTTTCTAGATAGATAACATTCGATTTCCAAATACGGTCAATTTTTGATTATCCAAACCAATGGAGTAGAGCTTTGGAAAAGATCCTCTCCAAAACAAGTCATCCCAGGCCACTTTAATTTTGCTTTCAGAATTCATTTCCATATTTTCTTCATTTGCCCACAGTCCAAATACGTATTATCAGATGCAAATAATATAGCTCTCTCCTGCCATAGTCCCCAAGATAAAATAATCTTAGATTTGATTACTACATTAAATATTAAATTAACAAAAGAAAAAGTCTTATAAGTGTGGTTTTGAACTAGCTGGTTTTGAACGTGATGACCAAGTGAGTTCTGTGTGTGTGTGTGACTGTAAAATTCAGATCCAGTGCTTGGGGTTTTCATTATAGTCAGAGTGGTTTTGTTAATACTAACACGGTGAGGACTGCTATCCAGTATTTTTAAAGAAATGCTAATCCTTAGTATTGGGAAGAATCTTAAAAAACTGTTAACCTAATGTGGAAAAAGTAAATTATTCCTTCTCCTCTTCTTCTCATTGTTGTTGTTGTTATATTATTATTATATCATTTTGAAGACTTTCTTCTACTGTCTACATAGATCTTCCCAGAGATGAGGAGGACAAAAGCAGTTGATCCTTGGCTGGACTCTCTTGATAAAGCTCGTGATCCAGAACCTTTCTTGTTTCGCTTCACCACAGTCACTTCTCCTTTTTATTATCACCTCAAAGTCATCCAGTCCCTACACTGAAGTCATTGAAGGTTTTCCAGATTTGGCTTACAGCCTGCTGCTCCTTTTTAATGATGACATAATCTTGAGAAATTTCAGGGTTTCTGCATATGTCTAACCCAATAATGTTTTGAAATTCCTTCTTAAACTCGATGATCTTATACATAATGACCCATGTTTCTATTCCTTAACCCTCTCTTCTACTCAGGCACTCAAAATTGACTGATTGAATCTTTCTGCAATGTATATTTAGATAAAAACCTCACACTGTAACTCATGGATATACATAATTATTATTTGGCCATTAGAAATAATTAGTAAATATTTTAACAAGGAGAATTTTGGAATCAACACACATTTCCCCTGATAATTAAATAAATATTTGTATTTTTTCAAATTTTCCATCTTCCCTTCACTCAAATCCATCGCTTCCTTTACCTCCCGCAATGCTTACCACCGCAATGCTATCTTATAATTCATCATCTCGTTAGCTTTCATCTTGTCTCACTGAAAGAACTTCCTAATCCTAAAATTCTCCCCACTAATCCTTTCAGTAATGCAAATTGCAAATAATCTCAAACCCTCAATGATTGCCTGTCATCTGAAGAATAACTCAAAACTCATCAAAAAGGCACGTGTGGCTCTTGGTGTTAGGACTTTTTCTTTGTAAGCAGCAGCATCACTTGTCATTTCCCACCTCTACCATCACATTCCAGAATTTTCTCACACTATCAGCACTCCACCAGCTCACAGCCTGTGCTTCCATGTATTTGCGTATGTTTTGATTCTACTTGGAATTCTTACCAGAAACTCATTACTTCTCTAAAGAATTGACATGAAGGCTATGTTAACCAGTTGGATGAAAGTATTTCAAATTGTATATAGAAACAGTACAAGGTACCCCATGGTAGTATTAATAATGTACACTGCTATGATGTAATAAAAAAAAAAAAAGAAAGAATTTCTCCGCATCTTTAAAGCCTCAGATTAATCATTCTCCTCTCCAGCAAGGATTCCTTGATTGCTGTAAACTAAAGTGATCACTTCCTCTTTTGTGCAACAGTGTTTTACATACATCTCTATTATTATAGTCAATAAATTGTATTAAATATGATTATCTTTAAGGTTATTTTCCTATATAGACTCTAAGCACCTTGTGTAGGGTTATGTGTATGTACTTTTTTTTGTATCTCCAGTGGCACACTATCACTGGTGCCTAACCAATATTTGCTGAACTAGAGGTGAATGAACAGATGAATACTTATGAAGGAAATTTTTCTTTAGAGGTATATTAAAATAAATTAAGATATTAAGATAAATGTTCAACAAAGATAAGACAAAAATTTCCTGAGTAAACATCTATATCCCTATTTGAATAAATATTCTGACAAAGAACAACAAAGTGCATGTTTTGACTTTATAAAGATAAAAGTAATGAATATGACTATGATGTGCTTACATCCTTAATAATGAGCTACCATGTTTCCTCGAAAATAAGACCTACCCAAAAAATAAGCCCTAGCAGGATTTCTATGCCTTTGTTAAATATAAGCCCTACCTTGATAATAAGACCTAGTGATGCATTCAGTGCAGAGCAGTAAAGAAGACTGGAATACTTTTTATCTGCCACAGCTCTTTCTCTGAGCCATTCGCACTTGCGGGGGTGGGGGGTGGTAACTTCAGTCACAGGCATCCTATTGAGGATGTGAGAACAGGTAGGGGAAAGGAGTTCATGCATCACTAGCACCAGTCCCACCAAAAAGGTCGGCTCCCCCTGTCAGGTTCCAGAAGAAGATGACTTAACTGTATTTGAATAAACGTAGATTGTTGTATTATACTTAATAAAAATAAGACATTCCCTGAAAATAAGCCCTAATGTGTCTTCTTGAGAAAAAATAAATATAAGACAGTGTCTTATTTTTGGGGAAACACAGTAGCCATTTTTTCTAAACAATCACAGAATACAAATGTTACATCCAGGACTTTTACATAAAAGAAATCAAGTCAACCAGGAAATACTTCTTTAAAATAGAGTAAAAACTATGACAGTAGAGAAGCTGGACTTTTCTTGAGGAATAGAAAGCAGGGTAAAATGACATGAAGTTTTAAATAGAAGAAACCTTGTATTTGTATAATTCTTAGAGAGTTGCAAGTTCTCTACCTTTTTCATTTAAAAGGAAATTATGATTGTTATCTCTTTGATACTAAATGAAAAAGTAAAGTTTTAGTTTAAGGGCAGTCCAGAAACAATATCCAAATAAAACCTTGCATATTAGTTTTAAAATAAGCTTTTATGGAACTGCAAAATAATCCTTCTTCAAATATTCAAGATACCAAAGAGGAAATTGAAGATGCAGCTGTGAAATTTTATTCATATTGTCACATGCATATACCAAAGTTAATAATGGAGATAACAATAAACTTATAATTGACTTCAACACATATGACTTTCGTTTAAAATAGTACTTCAAATCCATAAAACTCATCTTACTTTCTAAAGGATTCCAGACGCTACTCAAAAAGAGAGTACAGCGTGGTCTGCATTCTGTTCTGCTTCAAAGATTATTGGTGCACACATATTCACTTCAAAACTGCACCATCTTTATGAATTCATTCAACAATAATATTTAATTGCCATTTTTTATCAATTCAGCATTGTACGTTTCAGTATTTTAACATTTATGAACTGGATATGTATGAAAAATGGATACTATGTCATAGTTTAATTGACAGAGCTTATAAAGTTTTATTGTGAATGAAAATAATGGTGCATGCAGCTCACAAGTTTAATGGACAGAGCTTATTAAATTTTACTGTAAAAGAAAATAATGGTGCATGCAGCCTACAATATATGAAGATTTTAGAGATGTGAAGACATAAGGTTAAATGCCTAAAATATGACTATTTTTTCACTGTCAAGCCGAGTTTTGATAAGTAAACTTAAAAGAAAATTCCAGGAATCTCTACTTTTGTATCGCAGAATAGACTACCTGAATTCATCTCGACATATTAAAATAAATGGTCAACAAAGAGAAGACAAAAATTTCCTGAGTAAACTTCTACATCCCTGTTTGAATAAATGACTAATTTGCCATAAATTTTGATGCTTTAACATGACATAAACATCATTACATCCAGGAAGAAGCCATCTGAATTTAAAAAAAAAATGTCATTTCCATGTCGAATGCAGTCATCACTGATACTTAGTACCTACAAAGGCCTCCAGAAAACATACTTAGTTTTTGAAAATTAGATACTATCTAACTCTCCCTGCCCTTATCCCTGGGGAGATGACTTATTTTCAAGGTCATCCTCACATTCTTGCTTTTAATACTCTTCTTTCACTCTGTGGTGTGACCCTCTGTTGGCTCTCAAAGCCACACTAGTTATTTAATAACATCATACGATTTTATGCCTTAGCATTCCTAATTGTTTCAATGTCTTCATTTGAATTCTGACATTTTCTCCCTTGAGACTTCTCTCCAACCCCTTATGCCATCTGTCCATTTCTCTTACCATGCCCTCTAATTCCCTGGTACCTCCCTATCCCTTCAAGTCATTGGTGTTCTATTTAGGAATCCCACGACTCCTAATGTATTAATAATTCCTAACTAAGACCCTGGTCCAGCACCTCTGCCTATAATATCCTACAATTCTCCTTCCCAGGAAGTATTTTGGTGAGGTTTATTAATCTTTAATTTTCTGTTTAGTTGATGAACTTTTTCTCTCACACCAAGCTTAGCCATCACAAGAACAAGTGTCACTTCTAAGAGAGATTATTTTTTAACAGCTTCTTAATAATCTTCTGAAGTTTAATGAACTACTTGTTTTTAATATTTGGGTTATTTCCATTGTTTAATTATTAAAAATATCTCAAACACAATCTATTTTAGAATTTTCTTTGGAAGGAAATTTCTAAGAGTAAGATGTATAAAAATGTATGTTGTTAAAGCTTTTAATACATGTCTCCACGTAGCTTTCTAACAAAAGAATAGCAATTTGGCTTTCCACCAATAATATCCCAGGTGCTACTTCACCCGATCTTCAACATCTTTCAATACTGAAATTTAAAAAGACTTTGTTAATTAGATAAGTTTAAAAACTATGTTTTCTTTTAATTTGTAAGCTTAATTTATAGTGGGTTTAAAGCTATATCCTAGCTCTAAATATGTCATTTATATTTTCAAGAATATAATCATTCACAATTCTAGTTCTTCTAATAATCTGACCTTACTTTAACCCCTCTCTCTCTTTAGGTTTTAATACTGACATTCTTATTTTTATAAACTTATATTATGATGTCAATATCCTTTTAATATTTTTACCTTTTGTTTTTATTTTAAAGTATTTTACATAAAAGATTTATATACATATACTATCTTTCTTAATTCCATAATAATTTTAGGCATTAAAATTTATATCTGGTAAATAACACTACTTTACCTGATATGCTTTTATTTGTTAATTTTAACTCTAAAACTTGCCTAAAGTTATTTTGTTATGTAGTTTGAGATTTCTAACTGCATGTAGTTCAGTTAAAGATGTAAGATTGAAAGCAGATCCTCACGTCCCTTCTGACAGCCTACCAAAATGACACTAAGGGGACAAAAATATAATCCCACAAAGGACAAGTGAAAGGAAGAGAACAATACAATTTTCGAATCTGAAAAACATACAAAATTAGGAAATTAAATAAGTCAGTTTTTAAAAGTTGAAACTAAGATACTGAATTAGGGAAATTCAGATGCAAACCACTTTACTCTTCAAAATCCAAAGAAAAGCTGACAAGTGACAGCAGGAACCAGTTCCAAGGATTGGCCAGGGTAGCAATACAAATCAAGATACAGGGTTAAAGGCTCTATTTAGGAAATAACTAGAATTCCAGATATCTTAGATGGCTGTTTATCTCCCTGACATAGCCTTTCTCTCTGGCAAAGGTGAATCAGAGACAATCCGCATGATGGCCATAAGGGGAGCAGATAGCAGATGGTATCCTTGCGAAAATACTGGGAGGTGGATTAGTCTGAGTTCTCCAGAGAAATAGAATGCATAGGGATTTATTTTCTTTGTGTGTATGTGTATATCGACACATATACATTTTGGTACATATATACAAACACACACACATATATAAATATAAGACTTCAGAAAAGAAGTTTTATTCAATAAATGGTGCTGGGGAAATTGGATAGCCATATGCAGAAGAACAAAATAGAGTCCCCATCTCTCACTACTCACAAAAATTACTTCAAGATGGATAAAAAACTTACATCTAACTAGTGAAACCACAGAATTCTAGAGGAAAATATAAGGGCAAGTCTTCCAGACATTAGCGAAGGGTAGGAATCTATGACTAAGACTCCGATGGCAATCATGACAAAAACAAAAATTAACAAATGGTATTTGATTAAACTAAAAAATTCTGCATGGCTAGGAAAACAATCAACAGAGCAAATGGAAAACCTAAAGACTGAGAGAAAATGTTCACAAGAATATTCAGTATTAAAAGAAAGAATACACCTTCTATAAAGGACTAATAATCAAAATTTACAAATAACTCACAAATTAGCAAAAACAAAAAACCCCAATCCCACTAAAAAGTGAGCAAGAGAGTTGAATAGAAGCTTCTCAAAAGCAGAAAGACAAATAGCTAATAAATATATGAAAACTGGCTCTGTGTCACTAATCATCAGGCAAATGCAAGTTAAAACCACAGTGAGATATCACCTTCTCCTACTTAGCATGGCTTTTATTAAAAAATTCAAAAACAACAGAAAGGAATGCTTATACACTGTTGTTTGGACTGAAAATTAGTACAACTTCTGTGGAAACAGTTTAAAGATTACTCAAAGGACTAAACATAGACCTACCAATTGATCCAACAACCCCACTACTGGGTATCTATCCAAAGGAAGAAAAGATTTTAATCAAAAAGACACCTGCACCAAAATGTTTATTGTAGCACAATGCACAATTTCAAAGATGTAGAATCAACCCAAGTGACCATCAATTCACAAGTGAGTTAATAAAAAGTGGTATCTGAATACCACAGAGCACTACCCCACCTCAAAAGATGAATTAATACCTTTTGCAACAATCTGGATGGCGCTGGAAGACTATTCTCCAGAGTGAAGTATCTCAAGAATGAAAAATTAAACACCACATGCACTCACTATTAAACTGGAACTAACAGGTGAGCACACAGGTGCACAGAAGGTAAAAGTCAGTGGAAATCAGGCAGGTTGGAGTGGGGAAGGATAGAGGAAAGTAAATCAACTCAAATGGTACCATGAACACTATTTGAGTTAACAGGCACACCTATACCCCAAATTTAAACATCACTACAATTGTCCAAGTAACCTAAAACATTTGTGCCACCTTAATATTTGGGGAAAAAATCGGGATAAAAATAAAACATTTAATTTAGAAATGAAAATAAACACCAAAGAAAGAGCTAAGGTGTGTGAAAATGGTTATCATTCTGAATGGGGAATATGAGAGAAGTGAACAGAGGGTAATTTTTCAATGTAAAAAATCTCATAGAACTATTTGACTTTTTAAAAATATACACATATATATCGTTGGTAAAAACATTTAAATATCAAAACCCAGTTGTACCCACATTATTTACTGTTTTTTTTTTCATTCTATACTGTCTATGATGTGGTCAAGTTACATATTAAGTTGACATTTAAATGCTCTTGGGGGGAGCCATTTGCACTGTTTCACCATTATCTTCTATAGTTATATAAGTATCAAACTATTTTCAAGATCATGATAACATAATACATTGGGGAAAAACTTGGGTTTCACAGGGATTCTTTCTAAATCCCCTCTGATATTCTTATCTGATATACTTTTCATGAGCCACTTTGTCAAAATTATGAAGAAAAAGAAAATCAACAAACCTAGAGATCAGATAGCTGGGACCCTCAAATCCCATAGGTCTTATTCTTTACCCACAGTGCTCACTCTTGATTCTGCAGGGACAGGACATCCATTTAGAACAATTATCTTTGTGCTTGTGTCCAGGTTCCTGTGTACTATAAATATAAGTTACCACATTTATATCAAGGAGTCATCCTCAGTTGCATGATGGTCAGCTTTAAGGAGGACTATTATTTCAGTAATTTTTGAAAATAAACTCCTAACATCATTTATTCTAATAATTACCAGCTTCTTAATTCTCCCAAATCATATTCTGTTTCTATTACTCAAACTGATGACACTACTTCATATTTATTTACAAGGTCAGACATTTAAGTTTGTGAACTCATCCTAGAAAAGGTGCTATGTACCTCATTGCTGAATATCATTACGGTCACTGGATGGCCAAGGGGAGAACTTTGAAAGTGACCATGGTGATATTCTGCAATGAGCTACGTAGAGTACTTTTTCTAGGATGATTTGGCAAACTTCATTGTCCAGCCTCCTATGCTAAAAACAGGTGAATATCAAGGTACTTGTGTTTCCTATATAATTAATTTCAGAAAATATGTAATGCAACTCAAATCTATGAACTACAGGCCTAAAGTTTAGAAGATAAACTCATCAAGGATGTGAACAAACTATGAAATCCTAGTTGTGGCTTCTACAGATTTTGTTTTACTCACACCAGAGCAATTTAGCAGGTGTTTTGTAGTACTGCCAGTAGGCAACCTTAGCCTACATGAGCTTGAAGTCACCAGTGAGCAGAGGTTATATGAAATACTGGAGTCTATCCAGGAGAGGTGACTTAGAGGTAAAGTAGAAGATATGAGATATTTGTAAAGACTAAAGTACAATATACAACAATATACAATATGGGAAATAGCTGGTGTGTAACAGCAAGATGGAACTATGAGAGGTATTCATTGTAATAGCAGTAGTAATAAGTATTATGGAAGGATATATCTGTATCTTCCTTTAACAAACTCTTTCTTTGTGATAATGTCCCCCTCAATATATATTTGAGCTTTCTTGCCACCGAGGAAGTAAATTTCCCTAGTTTGACATTGCACTAGATAGAACTCCATAGATAAGATTGTTAATGCAAAAGCTCTCAGGGCAAGCAAGCATTAGTGGACCCTGAAATATCTTCAATGAGTTGAACATCAAGAGCAAAACCTCATATATATATATATATATATATAGAGAGAGAGAGAGAGAGAGAGAGATGGGCTGAAATATATGAAAATATGATGGTGCTTAATTAAATGCTTCTTTCCATTCAGATGTTATGTCACCAGACCTCAAAAATATTTTTGGTAAAGTCTCCACATCAGAATGTTCATTTTACCTCACATAAACATGAACTTTAGTTTCTTTGCAGAGATTTCTGTTAAATTTTCTGTCAAGGAGAGGGTGAAATAATAGAGCAATACAACTTTCATATATTTTGAGACCTATACCTGACTTCTTTGGCCCAATTATCAGATCTTTACTATCTAAAACCCGGTTTACTTGAGAGCATAAAGTATAAGCTCATGCCAGTTTTATGGTTGATTTTCCAGGTGCCTTTGCACTAAGAACTGAATTGTTTGCCCATATTTACTCCATTTTTTTTTTTGTCAGAAGAATTAAGTTTAGTCAGTCCATCAATAATTCTCACTGAAGTAAAGCAGCTAAAAATTTGTTTTCTATTTTTATTTTTAGTCTCCCATAATAGCTCATTATTTTATCCTTTAAATTCCTATGTTCTTCTGAGGCCAAAGTATAAGCCAATCGTGGACAATGGGGCTGAGATAAATTAAAAATGTTGCTTCACAAAAATCTTCCATATAGAGTTATTTTCTATACCATGCACTAGAATTTTAAAGACAGACAAGGTCAATGGGATGTTTAAGTTTCTTTGTCCTACATATTTTGAGTGGCGAAAATAGGGAGCTGCTGGTCAAAAGTATAAACTTTGAATTATAAGGTGAATAAGCTCTGGGAATCTAATATGCAGCCTGATGACTGCAGCTAATGATACTATTTGCTTACATGACATTAGATAAGAGAACAGATTTTGAGTATCCTTTCTACACACACACACAAAAATAATAGTAACTATACGTAGTATGGGATATTTTAATTAATTTGACTGTGGTGATTAGTACACAATGTATATATGTAGCAAATGATCAAGTTGTAAACCTTGAATATACTCAACTTTTATTCATCAAATAAATATTTTAACATAAATTTTTAAACTAAAATAAATTAGGCTTACTGCAAAACTATTTGATAAAGAGACTCATTGGAACATGTGAATGATTTTTGTGAAGCAACATTTTTAATGCAGCAGCTCCCTATTTTCCCCACTCAAAGTCTTGTGTGCAATTGTATTTTATTAAATTGTTAAACTGAGTACATGAGTGGCATAACTATTGTAAAGACGCGCTGAAATGTGACCTTAAGGAAGGCAGCGCTTCGTGCCGTGCTGGCAACTACCAACTGATAAAGAGCATAAGGCATTCTTTTAACAAAAGCTTTATGCAGGCCTTCATTCATCAATTATTTATACCCTTCCTACTTCCAAGATGGCTTTGAGACAGCTTATAGTAATGCTGAATGTTTTATTGAATGTTTTTATATTCAAAAATACATTAAGATCAGGAAAAAATAATAGGCATGCAGTGAGAAATGTCTGGGGCAGGAAAGATTTATGAAGAGAATAAGAAGTTTAGAAAGGAAAAATTGTTGTATGAGCAACTCTGGGCTAACCGTGTGAAACAAGATGAGGACATTTAATTTAAGGCCTTCTAGCAGTCAAAGCAAAAGGGGAAACGGATGTTTCTCATAGTTTTCATTGTCTCTTTACAGGAAGTATGCCTGCTCCTTAAGTAAACATTTTCCTATTATTCTATTTTAAGGGGAACTTATTCCATAATATTCATATAAGAGACATTGAACATAAACAATTCACTTTAATAGCAATCTTATAAAATATATAGGCATAGGTTTTATATGTCATTAAATACAATGCTAAAGGCAAAGGAAAAAATGAAGTAGCAATATCTGTAGAAACTAAACCAAATGCACTTTCAGGTGTTTATTATGCAATGGTCAATGTTAAGACTACAACAATGCTTTTCATTAGCAATGCTACTTGAAAAATCTGAAAGATATTGATATGTGATGTAAGAGTACATTAGGAAACCTTAAAAGCTGTAATAACTCTGATATTTTTAAAGTTCTTGGTATTCAGAATCTGAAACACGTCTTGCAAATCATAAATAGTATGTGAATATGTGTGTATGGGGGGGGTGTGTGTATAATCTCCTCAGGCAATTCAGCATTTCAGCTACTATAGATAGTCACCAAATTATAAAATCAGTGGTCAGAAAGAAGTAAAAATCTACTAAGAGGAGATTTACTATTTAAATAAAAAGTTTCTCTCAATTTAGAATGAATTATAATGCCCCACTTACATAAAAGATGATGACTACACATAAATTCATTTTGATTAGCTGTATCACACCAAATGCCAAATGACGCAGAGTAGATAGGACCTTTTAAATGTTACCAGATGTTTTTGATCAGTGTTTATTCTTTTCTATATACTTTAATGCAAGATCATATGCTAATATGCAGCTGGAGTATACTACCTTTAAAAATCAGCAAGCCTAAAAAATGTTCCCAGCTGACAGGGCATTTACTGGAACTCTATTCCTAATCACTGGAGAATATATTAAGATATAAAGCAATGCTCAAAAGAAATTTTATGCAAAATAACACTACTTCTATGTTTGAGATTGTTATTACCAATGTTTACATTATTTTTCCTAGTTTGTTATCAATTCTCTATCGTTTTGGTAACTATGCAGTGACTGTGAACACAAATTTTATTGCAAAATTAAAGAAGATGAGTCACAAAAAATATTTCAAACAGATATAAGGTATTAAGAAATTTAGTTCAGTTTGGGGAAAAAATTCAGAAGAAAGACAAAAATAGTGTGAAGTAGATCTGGGAGTAAGAGCCCCTTATAGAGTCCTTTGCACTTAGTACAGTAATTAGTACGTGGAGTGACCCGCTGTCTCTAGCTTTTTGATTTATGAACTTATTCAGACTACCATACCATGCACAGGTTCCATATGACTTGGAAGTTCTACTTACAGAGCTTTTCCTGGCTTTCTCTTTGTCCTAGTATTATGACCCATGTAATGATCTATATGGCCACCAATCATATTTTCTGAAGAAGAAGAAGAAAGGAGGAGGAAGAAGAACCAGAAGGAGAAGGAGAATCGAAGCATCTAACATTATTTACTGTATTCTAACATTATCTAGTACCGATCTACGTATATTCATATATTAGCTCAATTGATTCTCAAAATCATCATGTAGGGTTAATTGGGCTTATCCTCATTTTATAAATGATAAAGCTGAGATTGTGTGTTTGTCCAAACTTTTGGGAGTTATAAAAGTGATGGAGCCAAAATCTAAACCTATTTCAGACTATGTAGTCTATGCTCTATGTGAACAGAGTGGAATACAAATCCAAATTTCTCTTCTTTATTAATTCCAAAAGTAGATAATGTGTTCTCACAATGAAGTTTAGGATAAAAACATCCATTCAAATTTTTATTTGTTAAAAAATTTTTTTTCTCCAGTTGCCTAATTAGTTAATTAGGTATAATTTGTGGAGGATCTAAAAAAATGCACACAATTTTTAGGACCTTTTTGGAAAGGTTCAAAACCACTCTGAAGACATTGATTATCTACAATGATCTTGAAATGAGTTAAATTTATCAACATAGTCAGGGCTATTTTCAAGGAGGTCATGATGAAGCACATGTCCTTTCTGCATACAAATATTTATTCATATTTGAGTAGAATTTGGTTTTTCCAAAACTATTTTAGTGAACAAAGAACCCCACAGTTAGAAAACATCACTAGTGCAAAGTCCTAGAAATGGTTTTAGTGATTGCACATAAAGTCACCTGTCCTCCATAATGTGCTCCTGCCTCCATCGGCAGTCCTGTGGACTCACTGCTCACTCTAATGCTTTGTTCACTGTTGTTATGGTGCATATTATTGGCTTTTAGTTTCTTTTCATGATACAAATTGATGACTTAGGTTAAATAGATTAGATAAATCAATTCTATTTTTCAGTGTGAGTTTATTTGAAAACAGAGAAATAGAAGATGAATTGTATAAGCCAGCAGCCTAAAATCACAGACATGTTGATTTGATACTGAGTACAATTTCCAGACTCCTGCTAAATCTAGGTCTTCCCTATCATGTGGCATTATCAAAGGTATGTATCAGACTGCAGCACTCATTTCCTGGAATTATAAGGAATGATACACTTCTCCTCAGACAGAAACATATTCCTGTCTGGGACTCAATTATTATTTTTGCCAGACAGATCATTCAAGTTAGGAATGGGAGAGTTATTTGAAAATATTTTATCTATCTAGAATCTTAGAACTTCAAAGAAAAAATTTTAACCATTTTCTTATTTGTGAATTATATAAGGACTGCTGAGAGAATGTGGGGGAGAATTAAATAAATGTATATAGAAGAAATAACTAGCAGAATGACTAACATGTAAGTGGAGACTCAGTGAATCTTTCTTTTTATTTCTTCCTCAGATTAGAAGATCCTTTTCATATTTCATAACATAATTATTACATACATTGATAACTGTTCACATTCCTATCTCCTAGTTGCTCACCCTGGGAGCAACTTTGTACTTGCATATAATACATTCACAATAAATATATTCTTTAAATAAGTAAAAGCCCTTTAACAGGATGAAAGCTTGTCATAAATTATACTCTCAATAAAAGATGATAAGAAGTTAAGTGTAAACTAAGGTACAAATATATAAAAAATACTGTCGTTACCTCAGACTGAATCTCAGAAAGGCAGAATTAAAATTATTTCCTGGTTTATGATAAAATATTGATAAATCATGCTTCCTATGCTTAGGCATCAATGTGCCACATTATTTAGTAGAAAAAGAATTAAAATGGCATTTCATGATCTATGTAAGTTTTAGAAGTGTAAAAGCAAACTCACATAGTATAAATGTATAGATATATCTATCCACTAATAATTAGACTGAATTTTCACTTTTATTAATCTCTTTTTGGTAAATGCAAAAAATTGAGTACTCACAGAATTGGAAAGAGAGATTTTCATGCTCTATATATTTATCTTCACCATCCAAATATGTAGTCAGCAAGGATTTTTTCTATAAAATAAGAGTCAGTTAAATATTTAGATAAGCTGATCATCGGTTTAAGTGGATGTGTTGCTTTTGTAAATAGAGTTGTCCTCTGTTAAAGGATAGACTTGATCTGAGACATGCAGTGCTCATCTATCAAATGTTACCATTACCTGCTCTCCAAAGAGCAAGAAAAAAAGCCCGGAAACAACGCAGAATCTTGCAAGTGGTGTAGACATATTATAGCATTCTGGCACCCACTCATCGTGTAAGGATTTTAAATTACAGTAGGATTGATTTATCAAAACATTTATCACCCAGCATGGCAACAACTCCAATAGACAGGTTTAGGAATAGAGGCTGTTCATGCCATTTCACATGTAAAACAACCTCCCTGTTGTATATACCTCTCTGTTTGCTACACTAGTTAACAATTTGAAAAGTAAAACACTTGCATATTTAAGAAATAAACCTTTTACAAGGTTATATTACTCAAGTATAACCTGTAGGTATAACCATGTTGGGAAAAATCAGCTCTCATCATATGAGATCTAACAGTGAAGTTCATGAACTTGCCATTGTTCACTTATGTTGGCAGCACTGTACAAACAAGTAGGTAAGGTTTCACAACCTTAATATATCAGTGTCTCACCCTGTGTTCCTGTTGACATGTGGCAGTGTTTTGCTGAGTGGTATTTATTATTGTGGATAATGATAATATATTATCTTCTTTTGCATATTTTTGTGTGCTATACAACAACATCTCTGATGGTCATTCATGAAAAAAGAATTTCAAAATTGCACTGAAGGGTGGATCAGGCACTGGCTTCAATGCACGGCTTCCCAAAGGGAGTACTTCACAGGTGACTGTAGTGATATTCAACAATAAGTGATGTAGCTCTTTTTCCTAGGATGAGTTTGTGAAGTTAATTGCCATGTCTTTGTATGAATAACTATTTTGAGAAATAGCTGCCTCCTAGTAATTGAGAATATTTAGCAGAAATGGAGACTGCTAGATTTATATATAAATATAATTTTTGGTGCCTTTGAGATCTCTATCTTCACTCAAAATGTGTGCCTTTCAAAATAGTCTTGTGAAATCTGAAGTGTTCTCCTAAGGGAGTCTCATTTTAGCAACCTCTGAACTGTGAAGCTCTGTGAAGTTTGTTTTTGCTTATTTATTTGTTTTAACAAGATCTTGCTTTTCCTAAGGTTGATTATATCATACCCCAAATCCATTAATACCTCCCACCTCTTTTTCCAAATAAAGTAATAAAAAATAAGTTATTCAGAAATTTACTAACATAATCTTTATGGTTTATGTATTTTCCAATAATGAGTTAAAATTCAAGTAAAATATAAATGGTATTATTTTTACTACTTGAGGCAATAAAAAGTGAATTTTTTGCATTCAATATGTAATAATTTACAGCATCATATTCTCCAGGAATAAAAGTCTGAAGATTCCTCCTGTCTTAAGTACAAAATGTTCTAATTTATGTCTCAGAATATAATGTTTTAAAGCAATAGTCTTGGTATGCATTAAGTCTCTTCAAATATTTTCAGATCATATATTTGAATAACAATATTTGTATTTTATAAATCAAATATTATTACTATATGCTGATTCAAGAATACCAAACATTATTTATAAATATATGACAAGTTAATAAATAAAACAGTAACAGGAAGAGAAGAGAGGAAAACGTGGCTTAAAGGTTTTATCTAAGCAACACACACACATTCTTGTATCTTCCTGCATTGTCATCCTCCTTCTGCTCTTTGCCACACAGATTCATTTTACTGCATGATTTCTTATGTTACATGCTTTCGCTGAAGCATGTATGTTTTTCACTTGGATATAAATCAAAGTTGTTTTTGTTATTAAATGGAGCTCTTTTCTTTTCATTCCTAAGTTATCCCAAAGAGTAAACTTACCAGAACCATGGTCCTAGAATAGGCTGGGGAGGGCAGATATTGAAAAATTGCTGGAGAGAAAATAGAAAGCAAATGTATACAGGTTGACTATCCTTAGTAACACAACACTTAAATATCAGAACACAGAAAGAAGCAAAGAATTTTTGAAGTATCACCAAGTAGGTGTTCAGATACCATGATCTTTCAAAGACTGTGGCAATTTTTTTAACAGAGGGAGAACTTGTTTTGAGCTGATCCCCCAAGGCATTTATCCTCATGCCTGTATCCACCTTGACTTTTAGATAGCTGGTGTATCTCGTCTTCTTTGGTGGTGCATGTTGCTCAATGAAGGTTGGGAGCAGAGTTCTTTCTCTCCAATTCGTCACTCACACAAACATATACTTACTTTAATTTCCTTAAAAAACATAAGAGAAATACCATAAGCAATAGATGACTGAGGAAAAAAAATAACTAAAGAAAGGAAGAATTGTTATTTATAGGCAGCTACAAAATGCATGTGGTATTTCTTTTTTCATTGCAGATTAATTTGAGAGCACAAACAATTAGGTTACATTGTTTGCATTTGTTAAGTGAAGTTTAAATTGTAGTTAAACCCCTCACCCACGAGGTGTGCTGTATTCCAATTCACTGTGCCCATTAGCAGAGAAATTACTAATCGCCTTCCCTCCTCCCCTCATGCCTTTCCATCCTCTCCTCTCTGCTTTCTCTCCTACCCACTCCTGAAGTTAATTGAGTTTTTCTTTCTTTGAGTATGTATTAGTTCATCTACTTGCTTTGTATTAGTACTAAGAACTTTGGATACTTGCTTTTCTATTATCATAATGTGTTACTAAGAAGAATGTGCTCCACCTCCATCCAGGTTAATACAAACGATGTAAAGTCTCCATCTGTTTTTATGGCTGAATAGTATTCCTTGGTATACATATACCATATTTTGTTAATCCATTCCTGGATTGATGGGCATTTGTGTTGATTTGATTCCACATCTTGGCAATTTTGAATTGAATTTTGATAAACATTCTAGTGCAAATGTACTTATGCTAGAATGATTTTTTTTTTAATTTTGAGTTGATATCTAGTAATGGGATTGTGGGATCAAATGGGAGGTCTAATTTGAGTTCATTTGGGAGTCTCCATACTTCTTTCCAAAGAAGCTGTATTACCTTGCAGTCTCATCACAGTGCAAAAGGGTTCCCTTTTCTCCACACACCAGCATCTGCAGCTTTGGGATTTTCTGATGTGGGCTATCCTCACTGGGGTGAGGTGATATCTCAGGCTGGTTTTGACTTGTATTTCTCTGATGATTGGCATGTGCTATTTGTGCTTATTCAACTGTGCTCTTCCTTAGGCAAGAGAATTCTAACTGTCCTGAAAATTTATACACTCCACACCCCAGCCCTGCCAATCTCATATTCCCTGCATTTCATTCTAAGCTAATCTGTCACCCAGATCTAAGAATGGACATGTGACCCAGGCCCTGGCCACTGTGGCTAGTTCAAAAATAGGCAAATGATTTTGTATGGGCGGAAGAGTACAAATCTCAAGATTGTGGATATTTTAAGAAATGTGAAACTTTTGTGAAGTATCTTTTTATTACAAAAGGAAAGCCTGCCTGAGAATCACTCTAACACTGTGAAAAGCAAGGCTGAAAAACAGAAATAAACTGAGCTCTAATAGCACCATTAGAGCTCAGTGTAGATGTGAAGCAAGGTCTACTTCTGGGCTTCTCAGAATCTATCTTTCTCTCTCTCTCTCAATCTCACTCTCTCCCGCTCCTCAACCAGCTTCAATTTAATTTTCTGTCATCTGCAACTGAAATGGTTCATAAAAGCTCCTTTCTAGGTGCTTAACTTAATAACAGGAAGTGACTTAAGCTTCAGAGATTTTTTTACCCCTCAATTCAGTTGTTTCCGATACCAGAGAAAACACACTTTTATCAGGGTATCAAAGCTGTATATTATTTGACAATCTTCAATGAGAATTTGAGTCTCTCAAAAATATACCATGGGATATGGAAATTCAACTAAATCATGATACTACATTACAGGAAACTAAATTAGAAAAGAGAGAAAGAAAGAGAGAAAGGAAAACATGCTCCTAGAAGAACAATCCAGTTAAAAATTAATTTGATATTGAATGTCAGCATGTGATTTTGTTAAATAAAAGATCAAAAAATAACAAAAGAGAAAAATCAAAACTCTGCCACGCTGTCTCAGTAGTATGTTGCTCACCAACAGAGGAATTTATTTGTTCTAAGACTAAATTCACTATGTGTTACAAAAGCAAAATGAAACACACACAAAAAAATCCTGACTGTAAAATACAAAAATATGCATCTATGTATTCATCCTCTATTAATTAATCAGAGGCATAAAAAGTGCCTATCAATTTAAACATAATTCGTTTGTTTGCTCTGATCTCTACCTGTCTCATTTACTTACCGCCATATATTTTAAGGAGGAAATTTCTTGGACAGAACTGAGGAGAGGGCAAGACGCTTTATTTTCAGCTGATGAAAAGAAAGCTGAGGATAGACCATTCTTCTGTCTACAGGCATCCAATAATTGTTTGCTTCTTGCCTGAGCACAAACCCAGAATCAATCTCTACAAAACTAAGAAGTAATAAAACAAACATCCCTAATAAAGAAAGCCCTTATTTTCTTTCCGCCACCTTTCCAAACCACTTCCCCATTCCACTCTGCCAATGAACATCTCTCACTCTGGCAGGGCCTTCCCACTCGGCCTCATCTCTACCCTGAGTTGCTCTCATAAAACCAGCTAATAGAATCATAAACCTTAAAGAAGAGGTTTGTAAGAGATACTTCTCAGAGCTCATGGTTCCACAAAGTTACCTCAAGGGCTACGGCAAAAAAAGTGAGAGTGAAACTAAAAGGAAGCCAAAGTTTCCCACCCTGGCTTCAAACTTTCATCTAGTTTATATAGAAAAACCATGCTTAAAATACTACTTAACATGGCCAGGCGTTGTGGCGGGCGCCTGTGGTCCCAGCTACTTGGGAGGCTGAGGCAGGAGACTCGCTTGCACCCAGGAGTTGGAGGTTGCTATGAGCTGTGATGCCATGGCACTCTACCCAGGGGGATAGCTTAAGGCTCCGTCTCAAATAAATAAATAAATAAAACATACAAAAAGAAAAAAATACTACTTAACAGAAAAATAAAAGGTGGGAGGTGATTCTCCTTGCAGGGCTATACTGTGTGTTAAAAGAACGGTAAACCACTCATCTAAAGACAAGTGCCTTATATAGAGTCACTATATTTTTAAGAGAAGCAAGTGTTTTCATCTAAAGATATTAATTTTTCACACTGACATTATTGAACTAGAAAAAGGCAGCGTCCTCCTTCCCATGCTCTTTCTACCTCATTCTCCTCCCTTCTTTTTTCTTTCCATCATTTTCTTTCATGCTCTCTTTTTTCTCTATTTTTCTGACTGTTCCTCTCCCTCTCACTGTTTCTCTTCTCTTTAATTTTCCTCTTCTATTTTTTTCTGTCTGATTTCCTGTCATATTTTCTTCATGAAAAATGATTACATCAACTTTGATCATTCATCACCGATATATAAGACATGGACTTACACGACTTACTCTTAGGGTTTATAAGGCACCAAACAGAGAAAAAGAGATATGGTGGGACCATACCTGTGGAGCTTATTGCAAGGGTACAAGTATTACAAATCCAACAAGTATTGAACACAAATGTCTTAACGCAGTGATTGAGTAAATGAGGTGAAAGCTGTGTTAATTAGTAGGATGTTAGCACTCCAATTTGTACAAATAATCAATACATTGAATCCCACAAAAGCATAAATGTATTCATGATCTATGTATTTATGACTTAATAAAAAAAAAAAAAGAAGAAAGTTCTTCAAGAAAAATAAATAATAGTGGGGTAGATGAGAAACCCTCAGTGTCTCTGTCCAAGCCTGGTACAACTGCTTTGCCTGTCCCACTTTGTTTCTTGATCATCCTTGAGTGATGGGGCCTAACATTAAACCTGATGCTGTTAATTTCCTACCTGGAAACCTCTCTTGGCTCTTCAGTGTTTATAACAAAAAATGTCTGAACTCCTTCCCCAGACATCCAAGGCCTTTAGTTTGCTCTTACTACTTTGCTAACCTTATATCATACCACAAAAACTCTTCCCAGTGCCTGATACTGCCACAAAATTAAAATTATCTCTGATCTGTAACATGATTTATTGATATCAATACTTTCAGCCAGAATTTAATTTGCCCTCATTTCTTCCTGGCTGAAAGAAAAAAGCTAAGACAGTAAATGTAAAGATACAATAAGATTATAGAAAAAAACCTGAATGTGAAATTCTCAGCCTAAAATTGCATTTGAAGAAAGCACTAAGAAAGACTTTTTTCAAGTACTTAAGAAATTTTTCACTTCAATGTTTCTTACAAATAGAGTAGATGGCTTAAATTGTTTATGTCATATCAAAAATCAAAAACAAAATATAATTTTATTTATAAAAATGTTTCACTTATAGATATTATAAAGTTTGTACCTTTTAACCTTAAAAAACCCCATACATCTGTCTTCTGTAAATAAACTCTTGACCTCAAGAAGCTGTCCTCATGCCTCAGCCTCCCAGAGTACTGAGATTACAGTTGTGAGCCATTGGACCTGGCTTCATCTCACCTGTAAATAAATATAATATAAAGGGAGCCTACATAAATTTAGAATAAGAATAAATTAGCAATTTTTATCCTCAGGAAAAATTTTAAGACTGTCATAATAGTGAGATCTAATGATACAATGTTTTCGTATTCTTCTGGTTTTGTCATCAAATTTCTTGTCTATATTATCCAAGGCAGAACTGGAGTTTCAGATATAACTTTAGCTTAGATGGTTTTTTGACAGCTGTTTGAAGACAGAAATCATCTCAAGGCAGAAGAATAATGTTTTTAAACTAAGCAAGTATAATTTGGAGATGAAGCATTTAATGAAACTAGAACTGACAAAAAATAACATGTACACCTATATGTACTGGCAAATCATTTGCCTTGTCATTCCTGATCTCTGGGGCAAAAAGCCATTGGGCTTCCTCTCCTACCTTTCAAATCTGTGATCCGCATGTCCATGTGGGATACTGAGGCACTTTGAGGGGTGCATTCTTTCCTTTATGTGCAGAAGTGGGGAAATTGAAAACTATCAGGCATTCACTGTTTTAGAGATATGAATAAACCAACGTGAGCTTTTAACTTTTTAGTTGTGTTCCAAGTAATTCTCCTTCTTTTTACCTCAGTGTATAATGTGACCATTTTCAGAGATGAGTGGTCACAACTTTCAGGAAAGGAATCAAAAATTTCAAGAATGGGAAAAGGCCTATCTATTTGAAAAGAATAATAACCATTGTTCTTAATGGTAGACTATCCAGAGGAGGCTCTGATACTCCATGGTATCATGGGGAAGATGAGGACAGCCATTCTTCTCCGGAGTAAAAGAAGAGGCCATCTTTTATTTCCCTCATCTTCTTATATAAGTGCCAAGAAAGTATCTTTCTATAGAGTATGTGAGTTTCGGCCTCCAAACAGGTCAAAGAAAGGTTTTGTTTCAGTATAAAATGTCATTTGACTTTATTTGCCAATTGGCAAATTGTGGTAAACCTTCATAGTTGACCACCTCCCAACATTGACCATCTCTTTAAGGTGACGTAATTTTCACAGACGGGACATGCACCACGTACACTAAGGAATAGTTCCTTATGTTGACCACTGTATGTTGACCAGTCTGTTAGAGTCCCTTGGATGGTCGACTTACAGAGTTCTGCTGTGTGAAGATTGTCCTTTGTGATAGCCTAAAGAGCTTTTCTCTGAAGTCTTTACTGGCAAAGTACTAGACACTTTGAATGAAAACAGGAATTTTAAAAGTCCATAGAAGAGCCTAATTTCACGCTTACTTCTAACATTTTTATTACTCAGTTTGCCAATAAGATCTATTTGGGTTTTTTCCTCACTAGAAAGAGAACTTTCTTTTTCTTGTGCATATAGGAACTTTCAGCTGAAGTCATGAGGTAGTCTCACTTGAAGGGATGGTTTCCTGTACAGATCAGCTGTATCTGTGAACTATTTGATTCGGAGACCTGATGTCTGTGCTCCGTCGTACTTAGAGCTATCCCAGCACAGAGCAGATGCATTTTACTTGCCCAAAGAGACAGGCTGCTGAGTCCTTTAAATATATTAAGTGCTAAAATCTATACAAAGATATAGTATGTAATTCCATTTTATTGCAGAGGCACGGAAGAGAGAAGAAAACGTTAGTTTAACCACCCGACCTCTTACAGAATTTATCTTCTGTGATAAGATAAATAAAGTGCTCTCCCTGTTTCTCTTGTTTCATTTCCTCTGTTTTTAACAGTGCTTCAACTTAACCTTTATCATTCAATGAACTTTCAGAAAAACCATTTGGCAAAATATGGCTCAGCTCTGAACTCTCTATAGTTCAAGGTAATTAAAGGGGCAAACACTTCTTAGGTGACACTTCTTATGCTGGGGAAAGTTTGAAAGATCGCAGTACTGGTTAAGACTATGGGCCTGGGCAAGGAAGTCTGAAAATATGCATCTTATCTACTGAGACTCCTCGTTCAGCCTTAGTAAGTTAAAAAAATAGTTTGTGTCCTTTAGGGTAGCAAGACCTCGACATCAAACTTAATTTAAACAATAGCACTAAGGCTCAAAAGTTGGAGTGTTCTAGAATGCCACGTGTCCACTGGGCTCACAGACCAGAGCTCCTCCACTCTCCAACCATCACTACCAGGTATACATAGCTTTTATTTAAGGTAGCATTCATTAATATTAGCATCCTGCACATAGAAACCAGAAATTCCTCAAAATGATTGAATGGAGCCTAATGTGAAATTCTATTATAATAATCAACTCGAACATTTGTTGAACAATTTTTATGTAGCGAACAATACCTTGCATTGGTGATCTGATTTATTCTTCAAAATTCTATATAGTAGGCTTTATTATTATACCCATTTTACCAATTAGGGGACCACAGCGTCTAACCTACATGAACACCAGCCACTCATTTTACAGAAAAGTTCATATTTCACTTCAAAGCCTTGCTCTTAACAATTAGCTCCCGTAGAGACAAACTACATGTCCTGGGATTGGTCCACAACCAAATACCTGATGCTTTTTATTCCATATATGAAAACAATGAGTACACAGAATATTTCAGTCATCTCTTGGGTTTTCACAACCACACTGGTAAACTGGAATGTTACCTTTCTGCTTTGAGAATGAACTGGTCTCAGCAAATCAAGTGGGAATTTTATTAGAAACCAAATTATCTGTGCATGAGACTGCAATCAGCTGGCATCCTTGACTCCATCATGACTTACAGAATAAAGCAGAAAACTTCCTAAAAATAGAGCTTTCTCACATTGATTCCCTTAAAAATACTATTGAATTAAGGGATTTTAATCAAATGCAATGTAATATTTAAGAATACTAATGAATGTGTGATAACTTACCCATTAGTCAGTGGGCCACTCTCTTAAAAATTTAAACTACTTGAAAATTATTCTGTAAAAAGATAACAGGAAGTTTCAGAGCAGTATAAGCAAGTCAGAGAATTTTCGCAAATTCTGACCAAGTCAAAAGGATATCACGTGGATGACACAGATCATTTCTCATTTTATACTTTTTTAACAATGTTTTTCCTAAAACGATTGTAGAAATGACTATCCCACTCACTTATAGTTTGAAAATTTTGGATAATACTGGCCAAATTCCCAGAAACAATTTTTCTGATTTTCTCTGAGGTCTTTTTTGTGTGTGTCTTGGAGACATGTCATTCTCTCCATAGTGAGAAATGGTAATGAATAAGACCACCCACTCCTCAGGTTCTTTCCAGTCTCCTTAGAGTAAAGAGAGCCATCACTTTGAAAAACACTGCTAGATAACCCAAATTGTTTCTTGTATGACAGTAGAAAATTTAGTATGCATTGTGTGTCTCATATACTGGGCTCTAAATTAGTATATGTATGCATGTGTATGTGTGTGTGTGTGTGTGTGTGTGTGTTGCCTTCACTTGTTCTAACAAAAACTCTGGAAATAATGCTTTATTAACCCGCTCTACAGAGGACAGAAAGAAGCTAGTATCAGCTTTACTGAGAGCAAGAAACGAAGCAATTGAAAGCATCTGGAAAATTCACTAGGCTCAAGTGAGAAGACTTCAGAGGCTTTCCAAACATGAGTTTGATCCTTCTCTCTACCACCTCCCAGCTGGGAAGCCCAGGCCACAGAAAAAGTGATTGTAGGGAAGGATGCCCAGAGTTACTGTGACATTTGAGTAGAGCATGCTACAGAACATCTGTTCAAAATAAATGTGCATAACACCTGGCAGCAACATTCACTGGGGAGTAAAATCCCATTAGAAAAATTTCAGCAAAATGTCATTTATGAGGTGTTTTCTTCAGTTTCTCAACTCCATGGCAATAAAGATTCTGGCTGTGTCAGAATAGCACAGCTTTCAGGTGAAATTAAAATTGAACTTTTCTCAATTATACATATTTGGAAACTATATTTTTCATATGGTTTTTGACCATATGAAAGTTTGGAGAAGAAAGATGGAAGTTTGGAGAAGCTATTTTCTTGAAATGTTTGTTTTTCTAGAGTTAATCTCTATCCTATTATCATTTTCTCAAAAATGCAGAGGGCAGCATGCAGCTAGTCTTGTTTGCCACTTTAGTTAGGGTGGGGGTTCCCTTGAGAATACTATGAAATGTCCAATTTCCTTAAGTATGATGTTTGACAGTTGATATGCCTGACATTTAACTTTAACACTCCTTGCTTTTCTTTTCGTATTGTGAAGGTACATCCTCATTCTTTCAAAAGCACATTTTGCCTTGTGATTATCTTTCAAGTTTTTTAGAACAATTTTTGTGAAACCATGGGACGAAAATTTGCGTTATCTTCGAATATGAGTTCTGTCACGAACTCATATGCTGTGCAGACAGCTTGAAATACCAACAAAGTCTTTGGGAAGAAGGTGACTAATGAGCACCAAGTACATGGATGGTGTGGGGAGTTTCATTCTATGATTTTACTGAGCCACCTGGGCTAATTGAAACCAAGGTGGATAATGATGAGCTGAAAGCTATAGTGGAAGTGAATCCATCTCCACCTAGACGTGAATTAGCAGCAAAGGTGGATGTTACTATTTCAACACTGCACAATTTAAAACAAATCGGTAAGGTAAGGAAGCTGGATAGATGGCTTCCTCAAGAATTAAACAAGCCTATTGGGACCTGATCAAACTAAAGAGCTTCTGCACAGCCAAGAACACAGTAAGTAAGGCAAGCAGACAGCCCTCAGAATGGGAGGAGATTTTCACAGGTTATATCTCCAATAAGGTTTAATAACCAGAATCCATAGCGAACTTAAACGTATCAGCAAGAAGAAAACGAGTGATCCCATCTCAGGGTGGGCAAGGGACTTGAAGAGAAATTTCTCTGAAGAAGATCGGTGCACGACCTATAGATATATGAAAAAATGCTCATCATCCTTAATCATCAGAGAAATGCAAATCAAAACTACTTTGAGATCTCACCTAAGTCCAGTAAGATTAGCCCATATCACTAAATCCCAAAACCAGAGATGCTGGCATGGATGTGGAGAAAAGGGAACACTCCTACACTGCTGGTGGGAGTGTAAACTAATATGTTCCTTTTGGAAAGACATCTGGAGAACACTTAGAGAACTAAAAATAGACCTGCCGTTTGACCCTGCAATTCCTTTATTAAGTATATTCCCAGATGACCAAAAATCACATTACAACAAAGATATTTGTATCAGAATGTTTATTGCAGCCCAATTCATAATTGCCAGGTCATGGAAGAAGCCCAAGTGCCCATCGATCCACGAATGGATCAACAAACTGTGGT